>JBCFXI010002597.1:6843-20100 GCA_038496175.1 Ampulex compressa | reverse complement strand
GACGACAAACGTACGCCAGCCGCAGCGCGAGAGTTGGGCGAATATTTCCGACACTCGTCCGCAACGGTAAAAAGGCTTGGGCGGATATATCCGCCACTCGTCCGGAAAGGGTTAATATCTGCATAACAGTAATATGGCATAATTAACACTTTGGTCATGCAAAATGCAATTTAGTTTCAAACAACGAACAAAACTGTTAATCCTTCTATGCTTGTGACTAGCGTATAACCCTTTTATTTTGATAAATTATAATATTGTTATAAAATGTTATGCAATGTACTTTTTTAAAATCTTGAATATTTGATCTGATGACGAAATACTTGTATAAAATTAATTTTGTTAACCACGCATAATATAAATATAAACCTACATAACTTGTTATGTTTTATTAAAATTTGTTGAATGCACTTCCATGGAACTCAACAACAATCGAGTAGAAGAGATAAATTACAAAAAAATTGATGATCAGGATCGCCTGTACAACATAAACTTTGTGTGTGTGTGTGTGTAAGCTTTTCATGTATGAACAACAATTCTATATTAACAAAGGTAAGGCTATTTTAACTTTAAGGATACGTTTGTTGAAAAATTCTTAAAGCGAAATAGATTTCTGCCACTCTAGATAAAAATATCTCTGCACAGATTGAAATACATTAATATGGAATGCAAATTTATATGATACGGCATATTGCAGGTGTGAATACGTTACATTATAAAGCTGACTTTGGAGATATGAGCAAAAACCCAATGGAAAAATGCTTTTGTCCTACGCCGGACACTTGTTTGACGAAGAATCTGTATGACATGACCAAATGCTTGGGTGCGCCAATTATTGGATCTCTTCCACATTTCTACGACTCCGAGGAGAAATATCAACAAATGGTGGAAGGCTTGCATCCCAATGCGGTAATCTTACTAATGTATTTTTTTCTTTCCAATCCTATCAATTATTAGGCCAACTCTGTAACTCTCCTCTTTTTGTGTATCTTGGTACACAAAAAAAGGGTAAAGGATACAACGTTGTATGCACCCAGCTTACAAAATTTGATTAATATGTTGAAAAAAAAAGAAAAAGAGGGTGAGTACGGATGAGCGTGGTATACGATGTTGGAAGTGGGTGTTTCGGTATTGTGGCCGGTAACATATATCAATGCAACGCGCGCCAAAATGAAAGATATAATGCTGCTGCTTTTTAAATAGTTATATTTTATGAAAACATATAATGTGAAGTGTAGAGTTTGATCGCCTATGGGCTCTTTAATTTCATGTTACTTTACATAAACGTGTTTAAAATAATGGTGTAATATCTAGCGAGTGTTCCAAAGCGCGGAATTCAAAACTCACGATTGGATTCTATCGTGCGGCCATCGGAATATTGAGGCGCATAGGGCGATTACATAGGCCAGATGGGCTCGTAGTTGACAACTTATTTTATGTTTATGTACGCTGGTTCATGCGAAGCTGGGCTTCTGTGGCCCTAGAGATCTCTGTGATCCTGGACTTTGCTGTTCAGCGTTTTCTCTGTGCCACTATATAAACTCTCCTTTTCTCTCTTTCCGTTTCTCGTGCGTGTGCGCTGGCAGACTTGTCATTTTTAGTATCGTCGCGTCGCCTATCGATAAACTACCGAAATTTGTCTCTTCAGGGATGAATACTTGGTCGAGCAGGCCTTTGGGTTTCACCGAGGAGGTAGGGACACTCATACAAGTGAAAAAATTTGACAATAAACCGGACCGCGGCATTTGACAGGGTGTTTGTCTAAACCAAGACTAAATCTCCGGTGCGGTAACTTTGCATGATTTTTCCTTGATTAGCTTTGCGCATCCTCCAAGCAGCCATTCGTGACATATAATTGTGGGCGAAGGTAAGGTGCCTTTGGTGTTTGTCTTGAGCGTCGTCTTTGATCATCCTACCCATTATTCCCACGGGCAAGTGGGCTTTTTTCCTGTTATGAGTATCAGTTGGTTACAGTTTGTGCTATGATGTATGAGCTCGTTGCAGCAGAGTAGACGGTACCTATTCATTTGATTTATGACTTGAGATGCTCACCCACCAGGGTCCACAAAATCCTGCCGATCTCCCGATTTACTCTTTCCACTAAATTATTCTGGGGCTGTCTAATGGATGAAAAGACGTGGAAAATCATGGATCATACACGCTTTAAATTTAGTTTCTAAATTTTCCCAGTTGTGGAAATGGTCAGAAAGGGTGAGCAAACGAGTCCTAGCAAATCTTGAGATTAAGGAGTGGTCCTCGAATGAAGGCGCAATAAATACGGTTGCCAAAGGTGAAAGTGTCAGCTCGCTCTGGTTCAATTTTTTAAACCGGCCGTTGATGAAGTCGGAAGTTTTTGCAATTTAGCGATGGCGAAAATGCGTTAACACAACTTTTTTTTAATTGGGCGGAACTCAGTTTCTTTTTGTATCAGAAGAAAGTTGTCTATATTGGCCGTTATAAAATAAACTCTTGCAGATACTGAAGTTCTCTCCGTTTCTCGCTGAAATCCGATTCAAAGGACCAGTACGTTTGAAGCTTTCGTAGTCCATGCAATGACATAAATTGAATCTTTTTGTGTTTGAGAGAATTGGATTCCGAATGGCGGTTAACTCGGATTTAAGTGCAAATGGAAATGAGAAGTCTGGCTTAAAATCAAATGGCATATGGTATGACCTCAGAAATACGCAACTCCCGTATCCAAGTATTTATATAATCCGAAAGAATTACAAAATTGCGTCTGTCACTTTCATTGTACAAACAAACAAAAGAGCGCCGATTTAACTGCGCGACAATACGAAGGGTGATGGTATCTCTTGGGAATTTCCAAATACATAAAAACTGAGTTGTTCGAAGTGTGTTCTGCACAATGGTTCCAACGTTTTTTCGTAACTTGTCGCGGCACGGGATTCGTTTTTCAGCCACGCATTACAATAATCGTATGCACGTATGGTAATCATTTGTTTGTGCGGAGCATTGCGGAGATTGTGTTTAAGCGGCAGGTGCTTCTCATAATTTGTGCAAGTGATATTCCTAAATAGGTACGATATCTTCGTTTAAACAGTTTTGAGCTCCACTAATAATAAGTTAATTATAATACAAACAATTATATACAAAACTTTTCTTTTAAATTTTGGTATAGCTTCCGAATAATCTTCATTTGATATTCAATCCATTTGTAAGAATATTTATAATTACGTTAATTTAAAGTGAGATTACATCGGAGGAAACGGAAGCGTGGTAATTCTTTGTCAGCACAGACTATATAAAAAATGATGTCACTCTATTCTCAGGTATGACAAACAAGGTTTACAATGTTAGAAAGTCTTGGAAATACCGTTGTAACAACTAATATACTAAATAGATACTATACACTATATTTTATACAATATATTCTATTTAAGAAAAAGAATTTAAGAAAAGGAATTTGTACTTATTTATTGTGTTACGATTTTCAGTGGTTAGCAGTTTTATTTTATTTAGTAGTAATAAGAATCTTGATTTTTTGGATCAAACGTGTGTGCACGACACTCTTTTGAGATGAGATTAATAATTTAAGATCACTGGCCAAACTTCTGGACAGATTGAGTGAATTCTTTAACAAAATCGCCGTGATTGTGTGGCTGTTTAGTACATGGTTTAGATGCCATGCAAAAATTGAAGAGAAAGTGTCAACAGCTGTAAAGGCTTCCTTTGCTATAAAGGTTTTCATTGATAATTCTAGTTTAAAATAAAATCTATTAATGTTAAGCTTTTATCCACTGCGAGATTTACGCTTAAGCTTACTTTCCATCAAACTGGCTCTTGGTCTTCCCGGCTCCACCGATACGCAGTCGAGTGCACCTCAATCCTTTCCGAGGTGACTTTAAGTGAGGACGAATCAGAACCTTTGTCGGTTTTTTCAATACTCAGTCGAGTGCGCCTTGAGTCCCTTGAGATGCTCTGATTATGAAGGAAATTAAATGTTGATTGATTCTAGATATTTGCGCCTCAGATAATTCACAAATATGCTGATGTCCACTGCTCGGTTAGAGAATATGAATAGGGCTAAGCCTTACTAATTAATATTTCGAAAGAGAGAGATCGAGAGTCTCACCAGCAGAGCTACCACATTTTTAGAACTTTGGATAATGAAACGACTAATTGAACAAGATTGAATGACACGCATCCGAAAGCATAGCTCTTTATATCCAGCAAATCAGTCTCCAGGTTACCCCTTCTCACTGAAAATTCTATAGCGCGACCAAATCCGCCAGAGCCCTTATCGGACAGGTGTTCAGCTCCAATTCACCGGAGTACTAAAGTTACTGATATTAGACAAGCTGCTTGAGAGTTGCAATAACCTCTGCTTCTTTTCGTTACGTTTGGAATGCTGATTAGGTTGCAAGTAAATAATCGTTAAGTTCTGATAATTTTATCGTTGATTTAGTTCTCGATGTCCTTTCTCTTTTTGCGCTTGAGTGATGTTTATCACACTTCCCTCCTTATAAAGATCGTCGATCTGGTCGCTCCGCGACCGCCAACTTTCACAATGGTGTATTTATATATACCTCTCTCTATGATAACGATAATAATAATATGTGCGGGTGCTAGTAATGTAATTATAAATATGATGCAATGGAATGATTAAATGCTGGATCGCTTGTGGCTTAATTACTATTTGTGTCAGTATTCTTTTGTCTCTATTGCTATGGCAAAGACCGCAGGGCCGATGTTAATTTTGTCGTTTGTCGGGGGGGGGGGGGGGGATATAATCGTTCCGTGTTGATTCTCTCGCCATACTTCGGAGCCGGTGGGTGAGCAACCACTAATACGGCAGTCGGAACCTCCTTTTCCTTCGTTAATCTCTCTTTGTGTTGTCCAGCTACGAGTCGGGGTTCCCCCCATGCACAACAGTAACGGTGTTCGAAATTGCCAGCTTCTCGGCAAGGAAAATTGTATTTTTCCGCACTCTATCTAGGCCAGCATTCTAGTAAATACTGGTGGTTGATAGTGAAACCGGATTGGTTTATTTCCAGGTGGGTTGCATTAATTAGGTTTCATGACCCTAGGCGGTATGGCCCTCTCTGGTGTAGGAACAAATCGTCATCATTTTCCGCTAATCATAAATATGCTAGAAATCATTTTATTCCATAAAATTAGTGTTCCAATTTGGAATAAAATGTGTGTTCTCGGAGATATAAAATCTAATGTACCTTTCACTGATACTGTCAACTGTGTGCAGCACTCGACACGTGATGAATCCTCACAGCAATTGGGACACATTTAGTTATGCGCACTACTTCTCTAGCAATGACCATCATATAACCCGAACACTTCATCGGATGTTATGTGAACTCATCTAATGTCCACGTAATGACGCTCAGGGCATTCTTCAACACTTGTTGTTCAAGGTTGCAGCCTCTCTACAACAAGTCTTTGCACTGCCTCATTATTCCAGATGTTGTAGGGATCACCCGTGAATCATCGGTGAATCACATCGGTGGATAGGCTCCCTGTCAAACTTACAGATGTCTGCTGGTTATCGTGGATACGCGGGACAACATCCCACAATAGTAGATGGTCTTCTGTACGATGCTGTTGCACTGTAGGACTGAGTTGCTCTGGCATCGCTAACGTTGAGGAAGTTGTATGTATGCGAGCTCCACTTGCAGCTTGTTTAATGGGATATCGCCTTCTCTGATAGCGATCGGTGGTACGGTTATGATGTTCGAACGTGGGGGGTATTGTATTGAGCCTGGGCTAGCCGTGAAGAAAAGATTAATAATAATAAAAATGCAGTTGTCGTGATTATTATTCTATTTTGCGTACAAATTATGCCTCGATACATGGTTGTAAGACGTATTTATCCGTTTAATGTAATGTGGATGATGTGGTTGCATTGTCGCTAAAATATTACATACACACACTCGCAAATCAACTCGGGTGTAGGTGATGGTCGGATGTGGGCAAATTTTAATTTATTGGGGTGCACTATGACAGGTTTCTGTTTTAGGTATAATTTTATGTAATACATGCCTAAAATCCCGAATGGCCTCACATAGCGGTTATCGAATTTCCCTTTCATGGGTTCTTTAAGATGGAAAGACTCGATCACCTACCAGGAAATTTTTACCGTTTGCATTTTGATCGTAATATATTTTTTGATTTCATTTTTGATGTTATTAATACTAAAATCAACTCATACAAAGCGTAACCCGCAGCTTCGTGTATGCTAGTATTATAGAAAAAAACCTGCAATTTTTAATATGTCGTCCTATTCAGTATGTTTATCAACTAAATGCTTCATAAATTCAATCATGACTATGTGGGATCTTTCTATTCAACCTTTTGAGAGGGGGTGAAAAGCAGTTGCACGATACCGTTTGATGCGGAAATGTTTGGCAAAAGGGTGCCTGAGTTTGCTAGTAAAATTTGGTTCCTGATCTGTTAAAAGTGTCTTAGGGGCACCGACTGTGCAGATAAACCATTTCGTGCAGGCTTCAGCAACGCTAAGAGCAGAAATTATTTTTAATGGGAAGCTAAGGAATATTTCGTAAAAAGGTCTTGGGTGATGAGGATGTATTCATTCCCGTTAAATATTCGGGGAAGGGTCTAACAATATCTATGGATAACAATGTGACGGTATCTCCAAAGGAGCAATGTCGTCGGGAGGCGGGAGGAAGGTTGCCGACTCAGTCGATGTGTTCGTGTTCTCTTGTCCCGAATGAGCACAGCGTTGTTATATCAATAGCGTGGTTTATTTAGGTAATGACGAGGCTTACAGACTACACAGACATGTGGGCTAGGCGGCTTAGAGGCTAGGTCGCGATTTTACAGGCTAGCCACGATCTTATAGGCTATGCGGGCTTACGGTCTAGGCACAAACTTACGAGCTAGGCACGAACTTATAGGCTAGGAGTGAGAGGGTACCGCTATTCGGCCGGGTCGCTGTTGCCGCTATTCGGCTCGGTCACGGTCGCTGCTATTCGGCTAGGTGAAGCTGCTAATCACGTCCCGAAGCATCCACTGCCGAAGGCGCGGCCAAGGGAGCTTGTTACTCGAGAAGGACCAACATTCGACGGGTCCAGCCAAGAGGCGCGGAACATCTGCGGTCCCAGAACGAAGCGGGCTGGTCGTGGAGACTTACTGTAGACAGCCAATGCGCTGTCTGACGGGACCGTTGGACTCGGGTTACACTCGATGCCTCGATGAGGAGCTGTCACTACTACTTGTATATTTCACTGGCGGACTCTGCTCGGTACCGTGCGGCCCGGTTATTATCACCGCGGGCGCTAATGCATCGCGAGGTGGCCGGTTGCATTCGGGTCGCTCCATGGTCGTCGCGGATACTACCGCCATATCAGTAGGCGGATCGCGGGCGCCGGTGCGCGTGCGCGTGGTTATACGTTACGACTTATCAAAAGCGGCATATAGAGTGTCAGTGATAACATTGTTTTGTTTTTATCCTGGTGCGTTTTTTCCATTGACACTGAATACAGTATTAAATGTATGTTTGTATATTCTTCCTCATGTTGTTCCACTTGTATTGCTGTCGAATCCTGTTTTAAGTTTTTTTCGTCCCCTTGTGTCCTTCTATTGCCGATGAATAAACCACCTGGATTATAGTTTTCTGTTGATCTTTTTCCGGTGCCTGTACTAATCCGTGACAGACTGTGATTCTGAAAGAAGTTGTCACGGATTATCCGCGACTGTCAAATTTATGTCGCGGTCTCGTGTCTTCCCGATTTATTTACTGACATTTTAAGATAAAGAAGTTCACGATTTCGGGTCAAACGCGTCTGCGCGACACTCCCCTGGGACGAAGCAAATTGATTAAGGATTTTGGGCGAATTTTGGACGTTGAAGAAGGATATCAACGAAACCTCTTTTCGCAATAAGGACTTTTATTAATTTCTCAAATTCAAGGTGAAAGGTTTAAATTCGAATTCCTGTCTACCGCAAAATTTACGTTTAAATTGGGTTTAAATTGGGTTTAAATTGGGGTCCGCCGATCGCAAAATTAATGCACCTCAAGGCTTTCCACAAACTATTTAGATCAGGACGAATCACACACACACACACACACACACGCGCGCGCGCGCGCAATATTATGAGTCTAGACTTTTGGGCGCTTGGTTCCCCTAATTTTCTGTTTACTGGGGTTTCTAAAGATCCTTGAGTTTTTCCCATTCACTATTGCTGACCTAACATTTGGGCAACTGGCATGTCTCTCCAATATTATTTGATTTGCCTATACTAATGCTTTCAAGACCAATTTGCTTGATTTTTTTCCGCGAGGTTCTCGAAAGAGCTTTTATTGTTCTTTCGGTGAATGTCTCTTCCGTTTCTGCTAGATGATATTTCACGGTGGCTATCGTTGTTGCTATACCCATTGAGCTTCATTGAGCTCATATTTAGGCAATCCTTTATATTTTTCTATCAGACATGATTCTTCGTTACACTGATGTCCGTAAAAATATAGGAAATATAAGTAATTATCTTTTCGCATATCTAATCTGTCTCTGCTATTTATAATTTGGTGTTTGGAATTGCGCGTTTCTTGTCTATTGTTACATAATTCCTCAGTGCCAGATATTTCTTCACCGATAGGCTGGTTCTCACCTTTGTCATGGCACACACTATTTTGGTTATCACTATTAGAGTCACGACTAGTGTCACTGGAATATTATTCTTCTTGGTCGACAAGGCTATTATGATTCGTTCTTATTCCATTTGCAAGTTCTTAAGTCGTATTGTAATTGTCGCATTTTTTAAGCTTTGGCAGATTGTTAGGAATAGGTGAATTGTTTGTTCGTGTTTCAGTTTGTGTATGTAATAACAATAAATTTTTCGAGTTTTTAAGTATTGGAAAATCTTTTAGCGCTACTAGTTCATATGTATTTGGCTGTCCCCTGTTCTTCCTGATTATGTATCCTAAAGATGTTACTTTCTTTTTTAGAAATTCACATTTATCTTGTAGTTTGCGATTAGCACTGCATAACTGTCCCTTTAATTTTCCGAAATTTATTTCATGTTCCTCCAACGAACAGGCATATAATATAGGATCTATGTATAATTCCGTAGTAAAAACTGAATATATTTCAAATGCAAAATATTTACCAAAAATAGCGATTTCAATCAATTAAATATGTTCCATTCTGTTCAATGATTCTTTGCCATCTCTCCACAAACTTCTTTATTCCTCTTTCATAGACTTCTTGAGATTTTTGGGCAAAGAAGTCATCCAAGTGATTCTTGAGGACGTCCAGGGAACCGAAGGTTTTATTATTCAAATTGTTATGTAATGCCCGAAACAAATGAAAATCTGAAGGTGCTAGATCCGGACTATACGGTGGGTGCACCAAAACATCCCATCCAAGCCGCAATAATTTTTGTCGAGTTACCAAAGAAACGTGTAGCCTAGCGTTGTCTTGGTGGAATACAACGCCCTTTCTGTTTGCCAATTCGGGCCGCTTCTGATCGATTGCTTGCTTGAATTTATCCAGTTGTGAGCAGTACTTGGTGGAATCAATCATTTTGTTGAATGGCAGAAATTCATAATACATGATTCCTTTATAATCCCACCTGATACTGAGCATCACCTTCTTCGGGTGCATTCCGGCCTTTGCAATCGTTTGAGGAGCCTCTCCGCGCTTTGGCCATGATCTTTTTCGAATGATATTATTGTAGAGAATCTACTTTTCGTTACCAGTTATCATCTGCTTTAAAAATGGCTCGTATAGATGACGTTTAAGCAACAAGTCGCAAGCAGAAATTCCGTCCATTAAATTCCTTTTGCTCAAATCGTGTGGCACCCAAGCATCAAGCTTCGTTATCATCCCAAGCTTTCGTAAATGTCTCGAAGCAGTTGATTGATAAATATTGAGGTTCTTCCCGATCTCTGTAGTCGTCAAATGCCGGTCAGAGTCAATTAAAGCCTTGATATGATCGACATCGGTAGTAACTAGCCGACCAGAGCGAGGAGCATCTTCGAGATTAAAGTCTCCGCAACAAAATTTCGCAAACCACTTCCGGCACACACTTTCGCTTACGGCAATCTCTCCGTGCACGGCGCACATTTTTTTGTGGGCCTGCGACGCGTTTTTACCTTATTGGAAATAAAAAAGTGAAATGCACCAAAAATACACATTTCTTCCTTCCATGTTCAAAATATAATTAAAGTTTGTACACGTAACGGATGACTATGAATACTTTCTTCAAATGTCGACAGTAATTTTAGCTTTCGCATATGGTACAACACTTCATTTGTTTGAAAGAAGTGAGGGCGGAAATACAAACGTGAACAACACCTGTCGGGATTTCGCTACGGACTTATGCATTGATCTAATACTATGTCGTCTAGGTAGAAGAAAATTTGATGCCCTTGAATTCCTGTTAAAACTCGATCCATTAATCGTTGGAATGTCGAAGGCGCGTTTTTCAGATCATAAGAGATCTCGCTAAATTCATAATTTTGTAAATTTTTATTTAGTGGAAACCCAAAGCTAAGTCTTAAACCGAAAAGTATTTTGTTCTCCCAAGCTGATGCAACATTTATGTAATTTGAGGTACAGGGTATGCATCTCCCATCGCTTTTCGTTTAAAGAATGGCAATCTAACACCATTCGCCAACGCTTATTTCTTTGAGAGTCTGGTTTTTTCGGCACTATGCAGACAGCCGAGTTATATGGCGAATTCAATTCTATATTAACGTCCATGGTGAGTAATTCTTCAATTTGACAGTGAATCAATTTCTTGTGCAGGGGCAATTCTCGTCTATGGTCTGTATTTGATGTTTTAGGACATCAGTATACCCTAACGGTTTTCCCGGTAAATTAAACCTATCTACTTTTTTAAAAATCAAGCCGTCTACACTATCGGCTTTTTTCCTATTTAAGTGTTCTAAGCGTAACAAGTTTTTCATCTTTGTAGCGCGTTCCTCAGTTTTCTTTCATTTTCTTGCGTCGTTTCCCTTTCTTAATGCAAGGTCTTTCCGCAAAATTGGTGATTTATCCCTTTTTTCTTCCAGCATTTCAAATTTTCTAATTTTTACGGCTGGGACCTGAATCCTTAAATTGTGATCCGTAATTTAGTTCTTTCTTAGTTTATTTTAGCCTCTTGATTCAATGTTTTGTCCTTTATTCCTACTTTTCCCATCGCGACCCTATCTTCTTTAACACATTTTCCATTAACTGCTTTAAAATATATATCAAAACATTTCTGTTTTAGTTCATGGAGGTGTAGTTTGAACAGCCGATTGAGCGCGGCGAGTTTCGTTTCCAGACAGTCATCGTTTCCCTTTCGTTCACTATCCGACGAGTTATGCTCCCGTGTTGTGCCACACGAAAACTAATTTGAATGCTCACGTGAAAAGTTTGAGGTGTGTCGATCCATATTTCGCAATTCGTGATTTCCCAACAGTAAGTCGCATTGACCGGTTCTATGGCATTCTGGCGAGAAGAGCAGCCCTTTTAAGGGGGTGGGGCTAGTTTTGTAGATGGCCGTTAGATGTCAGTAAAAGTGATGTCGATAAATGTTGGTTCATCGTTGCGAGTGTAGATGTCGGTAATCTTAGTTGGGTATGAAACCTCGCTAGCACCGGGTTTGAAATTTCGCTAGCACGAAATGATATTATAAAGCGAGGGAAAAGTGTGTTTAGTGATGTGCGCCTGTATACGTATTGAATGAGGGTTATGGGGTGTTGGGATCAACTGTTCAGCGTACAGATATCAGAGGGCAGATAGCAGGATGCGGAAGAGGTGAACCTTGACTTGGAGTGAGTGAGTACGTACAGGCGGCGTGGAAATGGTGAGAAAACAGGGTCGTTTACCGATTATTTATAATACTGCAATTGAAAACAGCTGTTTTACGATATACGAAATCGAGAATGACTTGTTTAAAGGACGCAAGGTGGTTAGAAGAAAATAATGCGCATCGCATAGAGAGGCCGTGTCAATAATCAGATCATTTTGAGTCATTCATTGATCAATAATTTATTGAGTCGAATGATTACAATTATAAACAGTTATTTTTATTTATCCAGGAATTATGCGAATTATCCATTCCTAGCTATTTAACGTAAAGCTGATTACCCTTTTCACACAGCATTTTTTCCACTAAGTATACGATAGGATCTTTTACAGCTAATAACTTGTACTCGTAAAATGAGTCCTGAATTCCTTTTTCCTGCAAATCTTTGATCATGTACGTAATCGGGCGAGTTCGTTTAATCGCATCGATTTAAAAAATTTTCGTTGTCCAATTCGAGGTATAGCATTTGGCAAAATGATTTTTGTATTTATTGATGCGAACGTAATCATCAACTTTAAACTTTCCCCTTCCAACAATTTTAATGCTACTATAAGCAGTGGATAAAAGCTTAGCGGCATTTTTAGGCGTTACATCTATAGGTTTCATTTTAATTGCACAATGTTTTGTATTATACTTTAGTACAATTTCGGGTAATAATTTAAGCCATTTATAATTGCCATTTAAAGTGCACATTTTCCACATATTATTCTTAAGTATACGATTCCAACATTCAACGATAGACGCTTTCATAACGAGGTAGAATAATGGTTGATATTATACTATAACATTAAATTATTAAATTGTTTGTTATAAAATTATTTGTCATCATTGATTTGCAAATTTTTCGGTTTGCGTTGCTGTTTCTCGATAATGTCCTTACATGCCCTTGTCATATCAAGAGCATTTTTAGTTTTTAAAGATTGCGCCCATGCGTATTTGAAGAGTTCATCGATGACGGTTAAAATATATCGATGGCCAGAGTTGACAGTAGAATATGCCCTCATATCCACTATATAGGCTTGCTACAAATCCTCGTATCCCTTTCTAATCACTTCTTTTCTTGAAAAGTTTATCCCGACAGCAAAATTGCAGTTCTTCAACTAATTGCTGTTTTTCTTTGATCATACTGCTCACAACTATCGTTCTTTATACTGAACTTAATTTCTAATATTCGAATGGTGTTTCCGTATTTGCTGATTTATCTCTAATAATTGCTTTTATAAATTTTCAATGTCGGAAGTTATGATTTGTTCACTATTTTCCAAAGCTGTAAAGGTAAAATAATCACCATGTATATGATTTACAATATGTTCATTACTATTAATTCTTGTTGTAAGTGTAGTATCCTTATATTCTAAGTTACAAATTTTTCCTAAAATAATGTTAACCTTTTTCATACTGATTATCTGGCTTACTGGATTACTCTGGGGGGGGGGGGGGGGGGGGGGGAGCAAATAAACCCCAAAAAAA
>JBCFXI010002596.1:0-20117 GCA_038496175.1 Ampulex compressa | reverse complement strand
TATATATATATATATATATATACACATACATATCTAATACATATATATGTACGACTATGTTTTGCGCCATTGCAGTGAAAGGGTTCAGTTGGGTTCCGTTACCAGCAGGCCTGCAGTATGCATATCACCTACAGAAATCCAGTGGTAATGGATGAGATTCGAAGCCGTGATTTTTACGTGAAACCCCGGGCTTCTATTCCCTACTCCATCGCGGCCGTCGCTCGCGAGGTTCTTCCATCGTAAAAATTCGGCCCTCCCGTTTGCACGCCCGTCGAAAGCGGGAAATTAATACTCCCCGAAAAGTTGGGAATTTCATCGCCAAATAAGCAATGCGCGAATAACAAGCAACCATTCCCTGTTCCGTGAATGTCCGCATTGCATTACGCATTCATGGTCCTTTAGCGCTTTCGAGTTATTGCGATGCGAGCGCCCTTCCTTTTTATTGGGTTGTCCCAAAAGTTCCGTTCGTTTAATAAGAAAATAATGCGTGCACAACGTTTCTTGTTTTACACTGTTTTGTTGAATTATGTATACAGCTAGAGTACAGCTGAAGATAAAGATTATGCCATTTGACTGATTAGGTTTCATGTTTGTATAAATATTAGAAGATAAAGTCGCTGCGCGCAGAGAGTTTATATGCGTACATGTATATGAACCCCTGGCTGTGAGTCTCTAAATATTTAACCAAATTAAGGATTAGTCTATTTCCCACACCAAAGTCATTCACACAATATAATAAAATGATCAACTATTATGTAATATGTAACAATTATTTAACTGTGTATTTAACCGTTCATTTGTCAATTATTTTTCACTAACTGTAATAATGTGTACAACATTAAGTTAGTTGTCTTAGACAAGATTTTGCAATTCAATATATTCGGTCGATACGATAATCTTAGACACATAAATTTTCGAAAATTCGGAAATATTATATTGACATCACTTTATAAAAATATAAGACGAATTAGAGCAACGAAATACAAGGACATGGCGGATTTACTACAATATCTACCCCCAAAGCACCAGGAGTTCTTAAATTTCTCCCGCATACACAAAATGTAGATGGGCATTAAATTTTTATTTAATTTATATAGTTAGATTTCTAATTGTATAAATTGTATCGTCGAAGCGTAGTAAAGAAATATAAAAAACATTGAGTATCGTTTTTCTCAATTTGAAGCGTTTTAAATTATGTCGAATGGACTTGGGCTCTTTCAAAATATATAACAAATCAAGTTGTTGATTTTGAAAGGGACCTAACTCTATTTGTGGCAAGAAAACACATATTATCCGCTTCATAATTGCTAATATCTTAATAGAAATTATAAATTTAACTCTCTTAGATACACTTAACGGTGTAACACATTGATATTCTACACGTGTGTATATTTCTAATTTTATCGAAGCCCAAACTCTTAAATATCTCGAATTAAATATAAATGGACTTAGGTCACTTTCAAAGTAAACGGTTCATATATCGCGGATTTCATATTCAAAATAATAAAGACACATCAAAGCATTGCGTCCATGTCAGAATAATAACTTTGCTCGAAACCAACATATTTATTTTAACTCGTTGACGAGGATATAATGTTTAAACGATCGATTCGCTTTTAGGATGTCAGGTAAAGAGTAAAGCATCGACACGCTTCGCGACGATCCGAATAAATAATCAATATGCTCGTTGCACTTACAATTACTCGTTGAGCATCGATCGCCGTGATCATTTAGCTCGAATCCAAAGCGACTCAGCCCTTTCGCAGCTTTGTGGCCCGTCCGATCGATGTTTGTGAATTATTCTCCGTAGGGTCAAAAAAAAAACGTGGGAAAACAAACGCTTTGTTGCATCCGGACGTACGCTGACTGTAGTGCTGGTTCAACCTAGTTACAGAGTTTAATCCGATACGTTTGAATGCCACACGGCAATTTTGCATCTTGGTTGTTTAACGCGCGAAATTTATGCCACGTTGGCTTAAATACGATTTTACCATTATTTGCTGCTCGCTTTCGATTCGTCATTAATCATGGCACTCACGCGTCGGTCTCATTATGGATTGAGTAAAATTTTAAATAACCGAGGCTTCGTAATCACTATAAATATTTGATCTGCGGCGTATTGCTGCCACCGAAATCTGCGTATATAAACCAGCATCCAAAGCTTCGTGTCAATGTGAAGAATGTTTATTTATTACTTTATTTATTAAAAGGAATGTAAATAGCTGTTCAAAAAAACATGGATGTACTCTGTATAAACATATATAGCTACACTGCATTTTTCTTTATTTACGTTAAATTATCGCTTCAGACGGTTTTATGTCGCTTTTGTTGATATAAATTCTCGTCTTATGTTTTTGCATATTCTTTGCAAAAACGGAAAACGCAAAAACTCTTCATTAAGAAGAAAAAATGTTATAATAAGGGACGAATATACAAGATAAATTGCTTTTTGATCAATCATTACGCTTTATTAAAAATACTGAATGTTTAATTATTTCCAGCCGGTATTAAATCCTTATATACACTTGCACTATGCTTACTAAAATGCTTGCAAATGCTTATTAAAAAATACGAAATAATGTTAATTATATAGTAAGAAATAAACAATGTTATTATAATTCATACAATTACATAATTACATATGGAGATGAAAGTATGTATGAAAACTGTCTGCAGATAATTCAGGAACTCAATGATAATAATAATTCGCCTACTAAATTTTAATTACGTTATGTACATAATTTTAAATTAAGTTTTAATTACGCCTACTAAATTTTACTAATTTAAAGGAGCGGCTATCATATTTTTTTAAATCGCAGAGTAAAGTCGCAAAGTTTTTGATTTCTTACTACGTAATTAAAATTATTCGATGTTTTTTAAATCTAATATATATGTGAAAGTAGTTGATTTGCAAAAGGGTGAATTTAATTTGAAAAACCTTTACTCGACTAGTATCGAACGTGTATTTTGTAATGCATGCAGCGATGTGACTGCGCAATTCGATGGACGCATGTTGCAAAATCAAACTGTCGAAACAAGGCTATGTCCCAAGACTTTTGAAGGGCGATGTAGCTCGGGCGTAGCGCGTATATATACGTAGTTTAAATTCCGTTTGGCCACGCGAATGTGAAGTTGGTTGCAAGCGCGTATACACACTCGTCTTTGTTCCTCAAATTCCGTTCCCGTTTCATTTCCGCGCTTCTCTCTGTCCACGGTAACTCCGTCGGCTCCGTTTCATTTCATTTTATACGCAGCAACGCCTCGTGACTTTGCACGAAGAACTATACTGCCCTCGGCCATTTTTTTCGTCCCCACCTTGCGCTGCCATTACACAACACGAAGGTAGGGACCGTTCTTTATTCTGCTCGTAAACAATATTTTTATCACCTCCTCGACTACAGTTCTAATATCAACTCTTGGCACACGAATGCCGCCATATTCGCGATATTATAAATATTCCAAGAAAATCGTCGAATGTCACCATATTTGTAAGATTATAAATATTCCAAGAAAATCGAATGCCGCCATATTCGCGATATTCCAAATATTCCAAAAAAATCGAATGGCGCCATATTCGTAACATTATAAATATTCCAAGAAAATCGAATGCCGCCATATTCGCGACATTCCAAATATTCCAAAAAAATCGAATGACGCCATATTCGTAACATTATAAATATTCCAAGAAAATCGAATGCCGCCATATTTGCGATATTCCAAATATTCCAAGAAAATCGAATGGCGCCATATTCGTAACATTATAAATATTCCAAGAAAATCGAATGCCGCCACATTTGCGATATTCCAAATATTCCAAGAAAATCGAATGCAGCCATATTCGCGACATTCGAAATATTCCAAGAAAATCGTCGAATGCCACCATATTTGTAAGATTATAAATATTCCAAGAAAATCGAATGGCGCCATATTCGTAACATTATAAATATTCCAAGAAAATCGAATGCCGCCATATTTGCGATATTCCAAATGTTCCAAAAAAATCGAATGCCGCCATATTCGCGACATTCCAAATATTCCAAGAAAATCGAATACCGGCACACATCTTTCTTTTCATAAAAATAATACATACGTAAAAGTACTTGACTTGCAAAAGGCTGAGTTTCATCCGCAAAAGGGTGAATTTAATTTGAAAAGCCCGCCATGCTTTTCTTCTTCGATGATGCTGATATTCCGTGCGAGGAATTAAGAGGCCTCTCGCACAAATTCGATGCAGAAATGTCGAACATCGTTCCACGAGCACTGGAACATCGATCGTACGAGCATCAAGAAGGGAAGGCAGAATTGCGTGAACGTGTAAAACGCGAGTGGTGCAAAGCGTCTCGTAAACGGCATATCGCACGAGGTTACACGAGGATCGATAAACTTTCCAGGATCGCGCTACAATGGCGAGGGAATCGATTCCTTTTACGATCAAGCCGATGAAATAGAATATTGGATCCGGTGCAATAGTTTCTCTAATCAAAAAATTCCATTGTGTACGATGTTTCGGCGCTGATCACAGGGCGTAATATTAGGCAATGGGGGAAGTTCGGGTAATATGGAATACTCGAGTTGGTTGTTTGGTGCTGCTATCCAATGGTGTCTACTAGAAACACATCAGAAGTGATCTCCAGAGCCCTGCAAGCAGTCTCGCATGGTTTGTAGCACACGGTGCTTGAGTGTGAATCATCGTTTTATTTCTATCATCTAAAACGTTTTGCAGCTAAGTGTTTAAGTATTTATGAAAAATATTTGACTGCATATTATTGCTGTTAACTAATATTATGATTATAACAAAGGTTGTAATATTCGTGCTGCACGGATCTTTCCTTTTTATTTTATTATATTTTTGTTCAGTGACACTGTTTCAATAGAAGCGAAAAAACTTGATTATCTTTGCGATTTCTGCAAATAAGTTTTCCAATGGAAAGTAAAACCAGGCCTATATTTCGTAGCCTATGCGCATACTATTCTACTCCAATAAATTATGTGCACTACTGTGTAAAAAAAAATGTTGGAACAAGTAAATAAATTCTTATGTAAATTTGCTACTTAAAAAAAGATATTGTTTGAGAAATTTACTTAGTGTTCCATATTTCCCGCAATAAACAATTGTACTTTTTTAATAGAAAATTAATTACAGATTCAAGTTTTGTCTTCGAAGTGAGTTATAAGTAACTAAAAAGGCTCAGCTTATTCACTACAAACATAATTAGAAAAATTATAATACTATTATAATTACAATATCACCGAAACAAAAACAACAAACAAATATCACCAAAATAAAAATTGGTATTCCATATTATCCGAACTCCCCATATATCTTTTCAACGATCCGTACAGTTTTACCGCATTGTCTGGCTTCGTGACTCTTAGAACTTCTGTTCCTGCAAAATCACTATTCGAAAACGAGCCACGCTGGTGTAGTCAATATCAGCGCGGATTTCCACCCGGAAGATCCGCGGTCCAAATCCCGCCCGTCATCCCCGGATAATTTTGTTTTTGATGCGTATATCGGGGCTCCGGCGGTTTAAAGTCCACCGCATAACCTCGAATTCCAAATCAAATAACCTCAGCCATCAAGGCCGAAAATCAAAGAAGAGAAACATTAAAAATTCCATTTTGGCATTTAAACACTCCGCATCCTATAAAAAGGATCTTCTGCCAGAAAATTAATCGTATTTTTCTTCTCCACTCGACGAGCACCAAATATATTACACGTGAACTCTTATAATCACCGTTCCACTCTTTACTCCTACTCTGTTCCTATATAAACCAGACGCGCATGGTAATTATACTCGTATTTCAATCCTAATCGATAAACACACTTCACTTCTGCCCGTTATTCGTAACAACAGTGACGATTATTTATAATAACACATGGATTTTAGCGCCAAACAAGACATCTCGTATTCCACGAAAAGTCACAAAAATCGCGAAAAGAGAATATTTCATATCCCACGAATGTACATCATATATTCATGTCCCTGGGATTATCGTGAACATTGAAAAGTCGATCGACAGCGTTAATTCCGGAGGAGAAGTTAACCGCACAGCCGATTACCGATCGATTCCTCGCTTATCCTGCACGGAGTTTGCGATATCCGCCAAGATATCCCGCAGAAAGTTTCGAAGCCGCAACTCGAAATTTCCTCTAATGAAACTCTCTTCAAACGGCTTTTTACTTTCCAGTTTCGTTCGCTTCAACGACACCGGCCATCAAATTACATCCTGGAGGGGCACCGAAGCGCTAGGTGCGAAAAACTCCGGGGGTACAGAGGTTTATGAATGTTTAATGCAATTGGAATATTCAGGAGCGTTGCCCGGCGGGCTTCTACAATACTTATTTTGCGATAAAACTTCGTGGCTCCGGCGACCCGGTTTCGTCCGATGCCAGCCGCGTACAACTTTCGGGGGGCATTAATTTCACGCCTTCATCGGGCACACGCTCGAAGGAGCCAAATGCGTCTCTCTGTTTTTATTTCCGGCACTGTGCGCTCGCGATAAGTACTCACGGCTCGTCGATGCAGGGTTGACCCTTGAATGTCCTAAGTTGAAAATTTCATATCGCACTTTTATATCGTTATATTGTACGTATTTGTATTTATATCGTACGTACTTGTATTTATATTGTACGTATTTGTATTTATATTGTACGCTTGCGATTGGTTTGTTCTCAATATTTGGTTGTACGTATGTTATCAGTACATAATGTTCTTTTGAGCAAAGGTTAAAAATAGACGTCAGCCGTCAAAATTGTTCAAATAATATGACATTATGTTTTTTGGTCGTATTGATATATTTTTAGACAAAGTTTGGGGGAATAAATCTTTGAAGCATTGTATTTTTCCGAAGAATATAAATACTTTTGAGGTAGGTGAGTGTCTTATGTTTACTGTAATATAATTATTTTTAGCAAGGGCCTGTTTGGTTTGAAGAAAAGCCTAAAGTGTCAAAATTAATACCTGCTGTCCTTTTGAAATAAATAAATAAATAAATACATATATATATATATATNTNTATATATAATTGTGATTTTTTTCAATTATTTTTCCCTTCATGTGACTATTGCAATAAATACATTGATATTTTTTTAAATTTAATTTTGAAAATCAGACTTCAAAGAATTAACTATTTTGGCATGACGTACCTAAGAAACAAAAACACGGTGTATACATATACATATACATATAGGAACCCTTTTAAAAGTGTATAAGATTATGTATTAACACAACATGCGTGTATTATATTGGTCGATAACGAGCAGTTAATTCTCACACTGTCCCTAATCATTTTCATTGAAATTCTCCATTTGGTTTTGTGAAGTCTAAATTTCAGTCGACAGCACGGTATTGCGGATGCGGATGACTCGAGCCATTCTGCATGGCTACAACAATTACAGGTTTTCGATAATATGCTTTATTCACCACCTTATATATATACTTTCCATTTTCAATTTAATTCTTAACTCTTCTGCTACCAGCACCGGATATATTCGGATTTGATGATCAGTGAAGACGAACGACGGATATATCCGGCATCCATCTGATGACCAGTGTGGACGAGCAGCGGATATATCCGACATCCATGTGACATGTATTGTTCCATATATAATTTTGTAAATAATCTTGCATTTAAACCTGTATATAATCTCATACAAGTGTTGCTTATATAATTAATAGAATTTTACATAAATACTTTTTAATATTAAAGCTATAAACAACACTTGTTATAAGAAACACCGTTTTATTAAGCACAGTTCTTAATTAACGCTTAGAAAAATCTTCGTACAAAAGAGGACTGATCAAGTGTTATGTGCGCATTGTCACGGCGGTTAGTTAATTAAAACATTTTTCACTTTAAATGTTTTCAAACTTGCGTCGTTCAAACGTTAATCTCTCAGCCAATATATTTATAGTCTGTAGGCGCGTCACTCTCTCAGCCTATAACAGTGTCGTATGTAAAGAAAACAACGAAAACATTGCACTACACAACCGTACAAAAATCGTAATTCTACGTCATTTTGTTCCCTAGACAATGATTATCAAAGAGTGAGTACATCATTTTGAAACGTTCTGTAGTTCATAATGTTAGCCAATATTTACTACTTTTCATACAAATGGATCTAAAAAATATTATTCATAGCGCGCATAAAAATATTCTTTAGTACATTGGTGATTAAATATAAACTTGATGTACGCGCTATCGTTAATACGCATGATATCAATGCACGTTTCGCCGGTAAATAAACTTGGAGAAAAGAGTCACTCGAGCCGCTTTCGGGCTCCGAGTATTTAATGAAAGACCACCGCGAGATGCCGTGGCCAATAAGCCAACGAGGAGGCCAATTTAATATCCAGGAGCTCGTGCATTGCGTAAACCGCGCACGAGCAAAAGAAATTACAGGAATATTGTCCGAAATACAGGCTCATCGAAAAGAACTGATGGGCGCTGAAATTAATTTGCGGATTCAATAATTGTGATGTTACACAAAGTACAATTTATATCGATTGAAACATCCTCGAAGTTTGTATCCAAAAGCTAATACATAAATCTTACTCGTGTTTTGTACAATGATCTCGAAAGAGTACAAACCTCAGACCATCTCGATTTATTTATGGAGATATATTTGGAAAAATTAATTTAACAAAGATATTGAAAAATTCGAGACATTTTCAGCGCAGCATATATAAACAACTACAGCTTTCCTGACTCCAGATATACTGAGCTGTACCATTTAGTATTTTTTTACTATTTAGTATTTGAACAAACATTAATTACCACTAAGATGTCTAGAACTTCGAACGATATGAATGCATGTTGAGATTTCTTACAATTTCTACTACTATTTTTTTTCGTGTTTCTAATAATATATGTAACATGTTCTGATACGGTATAATATTTTGTTATAATACACTAATGTGACAATCCGCCGATTTTTTTTCGATGAGCCTGTATTATATCTCAGCGGGAGGAGAGGGGTGGTAAGAAGTTACGCTTAGCAATACCGGCAGAGAACCTTTCTGGAGGCTGAATTAATTTTTGAGAATTTAATAAGGGGAAGGTAATAAGCCCCGTAAGGCTGATTAATGGCCACTCGTTTTTCCTTTTTAATTTCTTCCGCTGTAACGATTCTCGACTAAGTGTACGTCGATACGCAGCAATTCCACGTTTTTAGGTATCCGCAAAATAAGGAAACACTAACGAGCCGGAGAAAATACAGCTCCGAGCAGAAACCTCAAAATGTTATGAAACTGTTCTGTAGATTATGTGCTTTTGAGAATAGAAGTCATCTGCACTTAAAAGACGCGTTTGAATTATTTTTTTGATAGATTGTCTATTAATTGTGTACTTCTATTCTGTCTATTAATGTATTTCTAAGAAAACGAATTTTAAGACTAGAAAGAATAATGAAATGTGTATATTATATTAATATACTGCAACGCATTTTATAACAACATTGAATAACGAAAATATATTGCGTATGTTGAAAATAAATATGAAATAAGCTATTATGTATTCCTAAAGAAATAAATAATAAATTGTTATGTATATTTTTTATCAATATCAACATTATTTTCGTAACATAAAATACGATTGGCTCATCCAAATGCCAACCTTCACTTTTCCTGATCCTGTACCATCCCTCGGGTAAAATATGAATCAAATTGTATTTTGCGTATCGCGAAAGTAAACACGAAACATTTCAGCACAGATGTTTGCTTTTTAATACTTGATTTGCATGCACGTGTCGACAATAAGCCAAATATTTGTACACGAAACAAAATTAACGAACAAACATTTTACACTTTTATTTCCCAGATGCACACCCGTTCTCTTTTTATTCTTCTTTTATGAGACCATTACGTTTCTATGCTGTTATAGAAGGTAATAGAGTTTGGTTTACACATGTTCTTTTACATTCTTTACTCTACCAGATATTAATGCATCAACGTGTTTCCTCCACTGGAATTGTCACGAGTAAGCTAAAATACATCTTAAATATAATAATTCTCTCTAGTGATTTATCATTTCTTTCTTATCATTTTTTGTTTCATTCATAACTTATAATTTCTTTCCAGACTGGTTTGAATTTGAAAAAGTACTCCTAATGAAGGACGAACCGTTATAATAAAGGACTATTTCCGTTTATTTATGTGGTACGCGAGAATTTTGAACGGTATTCAGAGTGTGTTTGCTCGGGATAGAAATAATCTATCGTAATAATGCAGTCTTAAAGGCGGATGATCTCTTTGTCTGTCGCGTCATAATGTATTCAAAGTGCATAGGAATTTCGAGTGTTCTATGCCCTCGAATGCATGAAAAATGTGTGTCTGTGAAAAATGCATGATTGCAATCTAGCAGTGCAGTTTGAGAAAAGATATTAAATTTTGAGAGTAAAGTATTTATCAGAGAATTTGGTGAAGAAGCAAAGAAGTACGACGTGGACATTTGTAATGAAATACAACGACAAGTTCTATATTAAACCTCAACACTCACCTGTTACCGATGGTTTTAACAGTCTGTATATATATTTTAAACTTTTTAATAAACCATATTTTCCTTAATAATTCCTCCATCTGATTATAATAGAGTAAATTTCCACTCGTCAGAACGATAATGCGTGTGAGAAAGCCAATAATTTCTGGCCACTTGATTCGTGGCTCAATAATTAGTTTACTCAAATTTAGAATAAATGAAAATTAGAAACCATAAAAACGAAGTTGGAGAGTTAAGCTAGATTCTGATAAAAGGCGTGGAAAAAATTGGACACTGGAGTACCTGGACCAAGACTCGACTGGAAATTCACTCTATTACAATCAGACGGAGAATCTAAATACAGAATTTAAATACAAATTACAAGCAAGGAGGTTAGGAGTTCCTAGTATACACATTACAAACAATATTATTACTAACAACATTCTACTACATTTATATCACTTGCTCGATTATAAACCAAATAAACCTTTACACACCATTTACACAAACATCGCTTTGTACAAAATCATTCATAGTCTCTCGAAGCTCCGTTCGAAAGAAGACCCAAAACGTCCTGACCTTCCCAGCTCTCGAGTCGGGACATCTTTTCTCTCAGAAACATAGGAAAGCGCCTTGGATTCAGTCGCCCCTCTCGCATCGCCTTTCATCCAACGAGGACGAGGGAGATACGGATGACCCAGCAACTTTGTCTCTGACCCTCGAAGATTGATGAGTACATCATGCGAAAGCCAAAGTACAGGGCAATATACTCCATACCGTGATACACCATTAGGTGGCCAAATCATCGTCGATTAATCTCACCAAGGCCGAAGTGGTAAAAAGCCGGATGCCCAAGTACGAGGAGCTAAGGGAATAGGGACGAGGTGCGCCAGACGCGAGGCTCGATAGGTCGTTCCAGTGGTACAGCTCGGCCATTCGGCGGGCGCGGGAAGTGCATTTTTATTGCCCACGATATAGCAAAGGAGTATCGGTGGAAGGTAATATTCTTGAGCGCGGTGTACCATTCGGCAGTGAGATTGCGAGGACGCAATAAAATAAACCGAGAAAAACATGCCGGGGGAAAAAAATATCTTTGCGCGACATAAACCTGGATTTAACGGCCCCCGAACGAATCTAAGATGATATATCGATGTAAGCGCCGAGATGGGGGAAAAACAATGCGAGGCGATGCCACGGTATTGAGGATCGAGGAGAACTTTTAAATTGTTTACGCGTCATTTTCTGCCGCGATGGAATTTCAAACTCGGATTACCGCAGGATGAAAATTTCGAGAACGGCTAAGATTTTGAGAATCGTGCGAAATGGATTTTGCGCCAGAGCAGGGAAACTTTCAAGACTCGAATCAAGACGATATAAGAATTTTGAGACGTACGCCTAACTTCGAAGTCGTGTACAAATAACTTTATGGTATAGCAAGAACGTTATAGAAATTTCGCAGAATACTATAATATTTGTATTTACTACCGTAGTACTATTAGTACTATTATACTTTTAATAACTAATAATTATTTGTATCAGCTGGATAATTGATATCATATACGCGAAATTTAATAACATAACAATATATAACAAATTATTGTAAGCGATGGTTAATGTTATATAAATATAATATAACTCATGCTATGTTTGATCAAAGTTGTAAAATGTTATTTAATAAAAGTCATGGAGAATAAAACTGAAAAAAAATATGGTCGTCTTTTCGGTGTGTGAAATATGACTATTTTGAAATAAAATTCTACATCACCGTGCGCCGGTTGGATTTCTGTATGAAAAATATAATATTTTCAACATCTAGTGCGTGTTTATTCTGAAAATTGTTTTTAAAAAATTGTATAGACGGGTGAAGGACTATTAACATATAACATTCTGACTATTGAGCAAGATCTGTTGTTTATGCATAAAATTTCTTGGAAACAAGTCTCAGAACGAAAACGCATCCAAATGTTCGAAAAGTAGACATTTTCCACACATACAATTATCATTAAATTATATTTAAACATTATGGAATTTAAGGCACAGTCAAGGTGACCATTTATTTTATCCTCTTCATTCCATAACACTTTCATTAAATAAGATTTTACAATTTTAGTGGAACACTACATAAATAACTTTATGATTATTTAGTTCTAAAACTACCAAGGCTGTCATTTTGACGGTTTTCAAATTTATCGCTTTAAAAATATCAATTTATCCATCGTTCTACAATTTTATAACGACTTTTAATGGAGCATAAGAACAGCTATATCAATTTATAGTAAGACCCCTCAAAATGACGGCCTTAACAATTTGAAAGTTTATAATAATATATAAACCATTTGTGCGATGATCGACATAAATACTTATTTACATTCATTTATACATCGCCTTCGGATATTTCCTGTAGAAATTTGAAGTACATTTTTTATACAAAGCTACATTGAATGAACTACAATGTTCATAAGGCAACTCTGGCCCAACTATTACAACGAGATCTACTTTTCTTTTATTATGACTCATCAGTGTAGAACTAAGAGATCTAACTAGTAAATGCAATCAAGGCGCAATCAGTATCAGTCGTCTTTCTAATGCGATGAAGTTCTTAATGAAAAGTGTGTCAGGCGGTAGTCCAGTAGCTTTACGACTACCGTAATGTCTGACACTAACACGACCATCCTGGTCATGTTGACCGAGGGATGAAGGTGTTACAGCTTTTGAAACTGAGCAGCAGAATACTTTTTTGCAAACCTGTCAAACCCATCAAACAGGGCAATCTATCACAGATATTCCTTCATAGGTTTTTGCGAAAACTATACAAACGCCCTCAAGGTTAACCCCAAACTACAAATGAAAACTAAGCATTCAAATAAACAGTTTTGCTTCTGCACTCTATCGCTCTTCTTTCTTTCTTTTTTACCAATAATTAATAAAACATTCCAGTAAATATTCTCTTTGTTAGAATCATATCCTTTCATTTACATAAACTACGCCATAAATTATGATCAGGGCCATGATTAAAAATCCCTCAATTTCTGCTATGGTAAAACCAGATATTTATTCAACACCTTTACGCGCAATAATAATTGGACCGTTTATTTTGAAAGTGGTGTAAGTCCATTTTTTAAAAAAATGAGATATTACGTGATTTATTTTTAATGTAGCGTAAAGTTTTTGTCTATAACTAGTTAGTATTCAGTGCCATAAAAAATACCAACGCTTTGTTCAATTTAATATTGGCCGATAAAAGAAACTGCGTAGCCATTGATTATGAAAGTGGTGTAACTCCAATTTCGATAGACAGGTAGTAAGATCAGTGACTACTGCTCTTTACATTTGTACAATATACAAGTAGAAACATTGCCACACTCGGTAATATTAACCGATATCTTTTGATCGACAAACATGCTAACCTTTAATTTTCTCGAAACAAGTGAAAATAGACATACACCACTTTCAAAATAAACCATCCACTATTCTTCCTCGCAAAGACCAGTTTTCTCAACACACTTACAATTTGAAGCAAGCAACAGCCAAGAGCAACGATGTCCAATTTCATCGAACATCTCTTGTTCCAGTATTAATAACAAAGCAACAGTACTTCAGGGCACTCGAGTATCTACGAGGCACCGGTAGACTCCTTCAGAGCCTCGACAGTAATCCGTACACAGACACCATAGGCGAGAGATAATCAAGCGTCGTCGGTGCTGGATGATTAAGCCGAAACGCCGATTAAAGTGGAGAGACGAGGCGAAGTGCACCCCGAAGAACGGCCGTGTTTTCATTTGCTCGAATCGCTCGTCATTCTGCAGTTAATCCTGGTCGAGGGGCGAGCCGGGATGAACCGGCGACGCAACGGGATCGTTAGTTTTAATCGTTTGACTGCTATTAGTTCGAGCCACCCTCCGCTCCTTCTTCCGCCTTTTTCGCTCCCGTCTTGCCCGGATTTTCTACCTCGTTCGCTCCTTAACCGCGTGATCCTCGGCGCACGGCCAGGGACGACATTATCGATGGGGAGCATTAAACATCCCCGCTGTCGCCACGACAAAAGTGCTGATATTAAGAGTACGCTTCTGATAGGGGCCAGGGGAGGAGAGAGGGAGAGAGAGGGAAGGTGGATTGCAAATTATTATACAATGGTATAGGGATCGATGAGGGTGATCGGGTTCGAGTGTTTTTTCCCCAGTGACTTGTGTTGACTGGCGAAGATGTTATTATTGGTTTTGAGTAAGAGGAAGTGAAGGTCTCATTGCTGTTTTTGAGCAATTGTCGAGATGAACTGGTTGGGGTAGGAGGAATTGGTGGAAGTGGTGGTATGGAGTCTGCATTTTGCAGAGACTTACTGTTTTTATTATGGTGCACTCTTATTCTGTACTCTGGCTCTTTACTCTGCTTTCTGACTGTGACTCTGACTCTGTTTTCTGTATTCTGACTCTGATTTTCTGTATTATACTCTGGTTGGGTTCAAGTGTATTTTCGCCAGCGAATTGTGTTGACGAGTGAAGATACTTTATTGATATTAGTGTGATACGGTTTTATTACTGTTTTTTACTAATTGCCAAGATGAACGGGTTAGGTTAGGAGAAATTGTGGGAAGTTTTACAAAGATTTACTGTTTTAATTATAGTACAGTCTTATTTTTCATGTATCTCTTTACTTTGCTCTCTGATTGTTAAATTGTATTGCAAAACGTTTTATCACAGGAAAAATATTCCCATCTCAAAAACATTTGTTTCAAAATCCGAAAATTTACGATCACCACAAAAAATAATTTGATAGTACAATAATTTGATGTACAAAAAATGTTTCTCTCTTCACCAGAAAAAGAATGGCCATGATCCATTTTCATAATAAATATGCGTGTCTAAACTACAAAAATATAACTCGACTACGAGTACATAAAGAAAGAAAAAACAGAACCTCTGCATTAAGCGGGATAGATTATTGTCTCTCATTCCTAACAAATCATACGACTGAGATTACAGTCTCTCGCTTTAAATGCCTAACCCACTCAACACTGTAATCGCAATGTCTTCCATACAACGTGCGGCATCGCTTAGAAAGAAACAGCGTCGACTTTAGAATAATCCCTGAGAAGGGAGATAATGCAAATTTCATTATTACATCTCATTTCAGCGGGGAAAACTGTGGAAGAAAATTGCATACCATTTCCTCGTAGTCGTGACGGCGTATACGATATTCCTTCCGGAACATCTTGTTTACATACAATATATCCCGAGGCAGCCCACGCAACTCGATTCCATTTGACCCACCCTTCGAACCATTCATTTCCCTTGCGTTTCCGCCGCAACAATTCGACGCGAGTCGAGACACTTTCCAGATATTTGAAAACAACGGCGCCCGCTACAGTACCAGTGCACGGTAGCAAAGAGCGTTAGTTGCTCTTTATCTTAGTGGTAAAAGCACCGGTGGTCGACACTGTACCAGTACACGACACTTTTTCGAAAAAAGTAAGTAAATGATTGTACATGATTCTACGTATGTAAATTAAGTAGCTTGTAATAGAATATAAGTAATTTGCATTTTGCAGTAGAAACATTTTTCTGAACGAGGTATAGTTAAAGGGATTAATCGTGTAGCAAGTTTCAAATGGAGCAGCCTGTATATATGTGTGAGATGGAATGTGTACGTTCCGTTAAACTTCGATAAAAATAAATAAACGAATTTAGCACGCTTAAGGTAAAAGCAGCAGTAGTTAACAGTGCAGTGTTTTTAAAACACAACTGTTTCAACGCAATAGTTGAACTACTGTACTTTCTTCAAAAGCAATAGTTGACACTGTACTCGACACTTTTTTCAAAAAAAGTAAATAAATAAGGAAAGCACAAGCTGGAGTACATCGAACTTTATTAGTCCATGTAGTGTCGCTCTTCAGTGGCTTAATTGCGAGATACTGAGCATTGTCCGTCATTGAGAAGTGTCATAGCGACCGGTTCATCAAATCCATGCGCGACTTCTTCGATTTTTCCTTATTTTCTTATGTAAATCGCTAAGAACTTGGTTAAAATGTAAGTATTACAAGTTTACATTATTTACATTACTGAAACTAGTTCATTCATTGATTTTTCTCTCTACCTCAATTGCTGAAAGAAAAGAATGTCGACTACTAAATTTTTTACTTTCGCCGGGTGTCAACTATCGAATCACACTTTACTTTTAAAAAATACAAACTCATTTTTACAACCGCCATAAGAAATGAATACTTGTCATAATATAATATTATAGAAGAATAGTTTCCGCAGCGACTACCAATCATAAATTGACCATAAAGTGAACTTAGCCTGAGCTGTGTGAACGAATAGGCAAGAAATTCCTTAAAGTATCAACTACTGATACTTTTACACATACATTTTACATACTGATACATTAGTGCTCCACTCCCAATAACCCATCCCTGGTTCCACGCCTATGTTATCTTCCTCGGACGTAGTCAACCATGTGATATGGCACACTTTCTTTTTACGTAGAGGAAATCTTTATAGTTCAGAGCTACGGTATTATAGGGGATAGAAGCTCCAACTTCCACGCGGAAGAATCTGGTTCCAATCCCACCCATCACCTCTGATTTTTCCATGCGATATGTACTGTAGCTGTACTGCACTATACTCTGGTACACTGTATCCTTGGTGGTTTGGAACACACCTTAACACTAGAACTATCAAACCAGTCGAGATAACTGGTCAGACGTTTCTTTAAAAAATCGTTGTATTTTATAACGATATATTTTTCGAGATTTTCCATGATTTTCATGCAGTATTTAGATCATCATTTTAATTTACTAAAATTTCCTTTTACTCTCCCCTTTTTTTTAAAGATGTATGCGATGTTCTAAATATGCCCAGAAAGTAGCTCTAGTGTTAAACAGTACCTGCTAGTGTCAAGTGACTTAAGCAGTCGATGTCGAAAATGAATGTAAGAAAACAAATCTTCATAGACTCCCGGCTTTCAAGAAGGCTGGTGAGGAGGGGAGGTGCTAGATTCATAGGAGATAAAACCCCCAAGGCGGCCATCCTGTGCGCTGTTAGGGGAGCACCAGAAACTACAAGCGAGACATCACGGTGCCCTCTCGCGCTGCAGTCCTTTAACACGTTGACTGCAACGCGCATTTAGAAGGAAATCTCCGTCAGGCCACGCGTGCTGTTCAGAAGTGTGCTGCTGTTGTGGTGTAGCAATGCCAAGCGCATTGCTAAGATCGAAACTTACTCGACGCAGGTGTGTCAACATATTATGGCCATTGTCTCTTATTGTAGTGGAAGGTAATTAGGTTTAGAGCGAAATACTTATGGACATTCATTTGAGGAAGGACTAATGTTTTTATGATAATGTATTTGGATAAAATGTATTAAAATTTCTTGGTAAGAAATATTTAAGTAGATTAATTATGCGATCCTGGAATGACTTAAAATTTATTGGAACAATGTAATTTGTTTCGTCTTATATCGTATTTGTACTGTCAGACACCGGTGACTGACGTGGCAATCAACGTGTTAACTACTTGTGGTGATGTGGTGCACAATATGGGACGCGGCGAGACTTTTTTGAGAAGAATTCAGAGCTTGATAATATCTAACGTAACAATCAAACTTTCTGAATACAACGTTTTTTAGCTGAAATAGTTATTAACGTGTTGGTGAGATTTCGTTAATTAAGATCAAGATTAAACACGATGTAATTTCAACGACACTTGCTTAATTAGAAATTCACTATTTCCGTATAAAATGAGTTACTCGATATGTATTAAATAAGTAAATGTGGTCGCAATTATATCGTATTTCATCTCATTTTGATTGCCAAGACCTCATCAATATATTAAAGAGCATTTCACATTAAACACGAAATTTAAAAAATTAACGACAACACTGTTCTAGCTGAATTTTATCCCATTACATGCCAAAGCCAAGTGCAAGCCTAAATAATACACTAACTAATTAATATCCCACAGTGAGCTAATTAGAAAAAAAATACTTTTATCGAGTTCGTAACTTTTATAGCAATCAGTACAACATTTAGTTACAACAATCGAAACTGAAAGTTCCACTACTCAGGTAGAAATAAATAAAAAACAAGCGTCCCAAAAAGGGGACGATGCAAAAATAACGGGTTAAATATTTCGCTAACCTCACCTCGCATTTGACCCGCTTTTCCTATCTGCAATCCCGTTTGTTCCGTAAAAAAGCGCCGCCCCGATTTCTTCAAAATCCCACATTATCCCTAGGCAACAAAAACCCAAGCACCACTCTACTCCTCCTGAAATCCAAAATAGATCGAAAATTATGAAATCCTGATATCGCGATCACCATTGCCACGAACAATATCGCTCCCTCGACAAATCCTCGGGCTAACAAATTTTATTCTCCGCTCAAGAGCACGAACTCCCGTCGCTCGCACGATTTATCGCCCTCTCCAGCCTCCAAATTTTTTCCCCTCCAATACGGTTTAATACGTAGCCAGTATCGAATATAACGGAAATTCGATGCAGGAGAAACGATGCACTGTAGAAAGAGTTACCACTCGCTCCAAGTAGGTAGATGGAGAGAGTAGGAGGGAGGGGGGGGGGGGGGGGGAAATGCGAGCGATATTTCGAGTTAAATATTCGGTCCCGCCCCGGGGGCGCGTTCGTTGGACTGAACCCTATCTCCAGTGTCACTCGGCGAAGGAAATTGTTATATCCGCAGCGAATTTTGCGGTATCGTAGCAACTAGGCGCAGCCATTCGCCGCAAGTCGGTGCAATATTCGAAATGTAATTAAATTTCAAGGCTTTGAGCTGCGTTTATTGCCGCGCCCGGTAATTCCTAAGACGAACGATATCGCGCTTTCGGAGCGAGGTCGATTTGCTGGTTAACATAATTTGCCCGCTCGGTTAAGCTGCTAAGTACAAATAGACTCGATCGATTAGCCAGGATGAAGCTCCAAACTCTATTTGTACCTTCATTTACATCCGCCTTACTTTGAAGGCCAGGCTGATCGAGAGGAGGTTGGATCGTGTTTAACTCTCGTCATTCTAAATCCACTTGTCGATATCCTCGATGTTCAATGATGTACGATATTGTCGCTGTTGAAATACCTTTGAAACGCGTGACAATTGAGTTGAAGTGACTTGGAGGCTGTTATGCGCATGTTGCTTTCGTGTTTGAAGTATTACACGTCGTTTCAAATTTTGTAAGCTGAATTAGTTTACGCGATCGACAATCGTATTAAACGGTTAAAGCGAGGAAGGTTGGACAAAATACGATTGACGACGATATGTGATTATTCGATAATTTGCTTATAGTAAAAATACAATGAAAACGAAAATGGAAAGTACTTTAATATGGATTAAAAGTTTATTTGTACAAGTACATTGCTATTTGCAAAATATATAATTATTCTTAAATTCGTTTTTAATTTCAATGGAATATGCAGAAAAACAAAAAGTATTTATACCCGTTTTTCTACGAATCAGCTATTCGTTCTTACGCATATATATTCGTTTGCTGAATGTTTACCTCGGTCAATAATCATTTTTTTTTATCTGATACCAACAATGTAGACAATGAGAATTGTCACAGCATATACAAAAGGCATATTTCCTAAAAACGGAAAACTTTAAATCAGCAGCGCATAGATACGCATATATATATAT
>JBCFXI010002595.1:0-20126 GCA_038496175.1 Ampulex compressa | reverse complement strand
ATAAATGTCCTTCGAGAAGAAACTTTTGCATCTTAGTTACTTTGTATGTCTTCTTAATATCAGTTGCTTCGCCAGTTACTCCAACGAAGCAACTAAGATGCAAAAGTTTCTTCTCGACGGACATTTATTTAATGTTTAAAGCTAATACCCACATTTTCCATATCCTTATGCTGCCAATAACTTATATTAGGTTTCGTAATACCATATTCGCCAGTTTTTATGAACAATGCAACAATATATATCAATATATATTATACCGGGCAAGATTATAAATTTCAGCGCAGTTTGTAAATCGCGGGCATATCGAGCGTAGAATCGGTAAACCAGGTCCAGCCGGTCCCTGCCACTTGGCACTTCCACGATCGCATTCCAGCTTCTCCTTGCCCCCCTTCAGGGCTCGCGGAACAAATTATTGATTCGGTTTGTAGTCTCTTGATGTGTAATCTTTTAATCTGGAACAACTCATACAGTTAGTGTAGTAGACAGCACTTTTGCTATCATTCGGGCCGTTTTCTTTCAATTGCCTATCATAATTTCTCTATTTGTCCATAATGGAATTGAGTATTAATCGTCTGACCAACTGGAAGTATCTCGCGGTGGACGATTCTCTTCCAGTCCTACCACACACGCAGCATCCCCTTTTTCGGCGTCAATGCTGACTTCGCGAACGCTTGTAACGTCTCACTATCCTTTATTCGCGATCTTTTACGCTTCCGATAGTCGTACGTAATCCATTTTTTATCGCCGACCGCGGCTCGGACTCTGCCTTCGACGTTAGTTCGAGCTCAACTTTCTTGGCAATCAGAATATTTCTCTCACAGTTACTGAGCCTAATAAACATGGAATACGACGAAGAAATTACTTCTAATGTAGTTGAGTTCAGTTTTTTGTCAATAACAAACGAAATTACATCGTCAAATACATAGTCAATTACATAGTCAGCTTGTCCGTGAGAACGAAGACGGAAATTATGAGAAAAGGTTATCAATTCATATATTCTTTATAAATCAGCAAAGAAGGAAATAAACAAACGATCGCTTAGTCACATGCAATACTTGAAAACATTGGTTGATCAATTGAGTGGAGATTTTCGGCAAAATAGATCTTTCCTTTTTTTATCGTGGTGGAAACCTTCATAGGTTCCCCGGCTTCCCGGGGGTGGGGAGACGGGAGTGTGCCGGATTCTTATCGGCTAAAACCCCCACGACGGCCTTCGTAAGCGGTGGGTGGAGGGCACCGGGAACTACAAGTAACACATCACGGTGCTCCCCCCCCCCCCCGCGTTGCGTCGCGACCGCGACCCATACTCGGGGGTCCGGAGACTCCCAAAACCGACCAACATAATTTGACGGCGCCGCGCGACCGCTACGCACTGATGCCAGGACGTGGGATTTTTTCCCACTTGAGAGCCTTCGTGCGCATGCGCATGTGACGTCACAGCTCGACGGCGGTTGTTTCCATGGACGTATCTATGTGCAACAGTAGATACGTGTAAGGGGCTCTAATTTCGACCGTATTTCAATTGTCACGGGGGTCTAACAATACCCCATATTTGAGTAAAGTATATGCGTTACTGAGAATTCGGTAGGGCGCAAGAGTGGGAAAAATCCCACGTCCTGGCATCACTGCCGCTACGCGGGCGCCATCCTCCCCTTCCGCCGGGGAGTTGCGTGGAATGGCGGTGGAGCCCCCTCTCGGACCGCCTGCAACTCCCAGTGGCGGCAAAATAGACCTAGCACAGCTTTTACTTCTTAAAGCAGCTTGAAGTTTGTTCCCAACGAACAAAGCCTGGCAAAAGGCAGCAAACTGTGGCAGCAAACAAGCCAAAATTGCATCTTGGAGATTGTTTTATAAAATACCATACGAATAAATATAGAATGTAATGTTTAACAAATATCCTTCTTTGAACTATAGAGATATGTATAGTGTTAAAATATACAATTTGAAAATGCTTTATTGTATCTGAAATCATTTTAAGTTAACTGTAAAGAACTCATGATATAAGCGTGAGCGGCCAACTGCTCTTGAGTTGTTGGTGCGCCCAAGCGAAAAGGGCCTCGTACGCAAAGGGTTAATATTCCGCAGGGTGACCCAAGAGGTGTTATATAAGTAATGCGAGTAGTCTGTGTTTATACTCAATATCTGCAATCTAATCTTTCTCTTTTACAAACCTATGGTTTTCATCCTCAACCTAATACGTGAAAAAAAAGTTTAAGCCTGCATCCAAATGCATAGAAAATGTGCAGGTCTCGCTATGATATAGCAAAAATGTAATAACTTTTCACAAAACTTCTCTTTAAAAACTTACTACTAAAAACTCAACTTATGCCTACATGCGCTTTCTTATACAGGGTTCGGCAAAATGATTTCCTGTATTTGGAAAGGACGCTATATAAATTGTAGTGGAGATACGGCAGCAGAAGGGTTATCGTTTGATATCGGTATACGTACCATTTGCATCAGCTAAAATAGCGTGGCGCGAATGTATGAGTATCGTGTATTTGTTGTGGAGGAGTATATTCAAAATAGTGGATTTGTCATTACTGCTCAGACAGTATTTCGCATGCAGTTCGAACTTAGCCGACATGATCCCATTCTGGAAAGAAAAACCCTGAGGAACATCATCAACAACTACTTCACAGCTTTTGCGTGACAGTTTGTTGCGCCGTTGCTGAATTTGGTGTGCGACGACCGCATTTTTTCAAAGAAGATGGACTAACGGTATAGATTACTTCGAAAGGCAACTGTCACATGATTGAGATCTTCCTTGGACTAAAGTTAAACTAGTTTGTTGGAAACGATGAAGAGGAAGAAGTTTGATTTCAACAAGAGATAACCACAGCTCACACTTCGAGTCTATAAATCTGAACCGATTGGCCCCAGCCACTTGACACCGCCACGGTCGTATTCCAGCTTCTCCTTGCTCCTCTTTACGGGTCGCGGAACAAATTAATGAGTCCGTCTGTAATCTAGAGTCGTGCCTTGAACCAAAACCATACTACTTCGCAAAGGCTCTCAATAATGTACATCTGTATCTTGGTCTACAAAGAAAATCGAAAGGCAAACTACATCTTTAGGAAGAGTTCTTTATTCATCCATCATTTTAATACAAACCTTTACTGGGTACGTCTTAAATAAACATGCGCAATCGTCCGCCATTTTGATTCGTGTATCACGGCTCGCCATCTCGTGATCTGAAATTTGAACAACGTGCATCTGTGTGTGGGGGGAGGAAAGAAAAAATGTACACGCAATATGGTAATGACTTTAAAAACAAATAATTTGTTTCAAAAAAGAAATATGTACATATGTCTTATCCTTCATTATACCATTCAAATCTCAACACGCACATTTTTTCACACACTGCTATCAGTGTCTTACAGGCATATATTAAAAAAAACCTTTCAAGTATGTATGTACTATGGATGCTCTGTGAAATACTCTTTGTCCTTACTCGCATCGCACTCACTTTGTCGTATACACACGTTTACTATTTGAAAGTCTGACTGAATGTGGCCGTCTCCGTCCACAGAACTTTCGGACCCTTCTCGCCCTCTCTTTCTTTTGCAATAGGGACTCTGCGGGGGCGACAGATCACTACAGTTTTCCTTGCCCTCCGCCGGTCACCTTGGCGGAGGGGGAGGGGGGAGGGTCCTCTTCTCGATATCATTTTTTCTATGGTGATTTCATCGCTCTCACTCTCCTGACAGCATCTTGCTTTACAAAAGGAGGGGTATCCTTTTCTCGATGTCATTTGTTTGTTATGGTGATATTATCCCTGCCTTCTCAAAAATGTTTATCTCCACCCCCGCTAAATGAGAGCACATGAGATTATACGAGCATATATCAGCCATATTTTCAGGTCAAAACGCTCAAAGTTTTAGTTTCCTCGATCATATTCCTTGATTTTTCCGTTCTTTTTTTTCTTACGAGTTTTTTTCTTACCCCAAAATTTTTGTGCAAAATAGTGAGGGGGAGTAGACTAATTTAATACGGGAGTGCGATAAGTATTTAGCGGGGCTAGTACAGGAACGGCCGCAACAATTTGTACAGATGAAGAGGAAGAAAGTCCAGATCAGAAATTTAAAGTACTTACATGCAATTGCGCTACGTGGGGCCCGAGGAGGAGGATAGGGCAGGACTGGATATGGCGGTGAAGATATTTCGGAGGACCAGAATGTGGAAGAAAAGCACGTATTTTGGATAAATATGGAATATGCTTTTAATAGCAAACTGTCCACCGGTATGGTCATCAACATCTTACATCTGAATACTGCTCAATTCCTTCAAGAAGCATACGAATTGGTCAACGATCAGGTCTGCAGGATGGTCGGCAAATATCGAACAATCAAAATAAATACCGAATTAAATGGCGAGCACTCAAATACAAATATGGAAAGTGAGGTAAAGACCTTTACTGCCAAAAATTATGCACTGAAGACATCGCCAGATGTCGATGAATGATATCGAGAGCACGTCCTTGCATCAATTTTGGGGAAAAACGAGGAATTCCAGGAGCAGACTGGCCGCTTATCCACATTCAGAGCATCTGCATTTATGTTAATAAGCATAACCCTCTACATGCAGGATGTATGCTGGAAAGGCCTGCCTTCATTAGCAGAAAGAAAGCTATAATTAATATAAAGACTGGCGACAATGCGTGTTTCGCATGGGAAATCGTGGTGACCCAGTATCCCAAGGAAAAAAATGCTTGGGCCCTACCACGAGAAATACCACATGGCTCTTACTGAGCTGAATGGGTCCTGGCCACAAAATGGTTTATACTATTCGTATATGCAGGCTTAATAAAGCCTCATCAAAAAAAGGACTTTGCTGCAAATTAAGCCTGCTTGTTTGTACCTCGAACATTTCTCGAAAGTAAAGTCAGATCGACATCTAGAGTTTTGTCAATGTTGCACGTGTCTTCAAAAATCTCTTGTAAAAGCCTTATGGCAATCAAATGCTCAAAACCGTTTGGAAGCTTCGAAGGACTTCCCAACAAAAATTCCGCCTATCTTATAGCGCGGGACAGCTCCATCTTACCTACGTTCCTCGACAATCTTATACTTTATGTACAAATAAGTATCGATTAATTAAAGGTAGAATAATTAAATCTTGCTGCTGAATCGGTCTCCGTATTTCGTCGTTGTTGTTCATCGACATATTCGCATAGGGATTGTGCGTGCACCTCGATGTTGAATATCCGATTGTCAAATTCAAGGCTTTCTCCCATGTTTAGCGGATCAACCATCATCATTCTTACTTTTTGTTTTTTTTACTCGGAGATCCAGAGGTTATAGAAAAAAAAAGTTGTGTAGCGTGAGCTTGGAATATAAGGATTCACGTTTATAAGTCGATCCGCGACTAACGATTAATCTACCATTTGTGCACAATTTGAAGTCATCCTCGTTCTACACAACCGTATCCTCATACGCAGATTAATTCTTCCAGTAATTTCCTCGCCTTTAAAATTTACGATCTCGTTATTCAGATCTACTATACGCAGTGCTAATCGATTTATAACTTTGACTGTGTCACAGACTATCCGCGACTGTCGAAGTTAAGTCGCGGTTTTGCGGCTTCCCGATTTATTTATCGAGATTTTAAGATAAAGTTTCGGGTCAAGAGTGTCTACGCGACACTCCCCTGGGATGAGGCGGATTGACTAATGTTTTGGGCGAATTTTGGAGGTTGAAGAAGGATATCAACGAAACCTTCTTTCGCAATAAAGACTTTTATTAATTTCTCAAATTCAAGGTGAAAGGCTTAAATTCGAGTTCCTGTCCACCGCGAAGTTTACGTTTAAATTGTTTACTCATCAAACCGATCGATCGCTTGGGGTCCACCGATACGCAAGCGAATACGCCTCAGGCTTTCTGAAAACGATTCGAGACAGGACGTGTAAGGGACTTGTCGGGATTTCCTATGCGCAAACGAATGCACCTCGGATCCTCCGGCTAACCCTTGTTACAGAAAAACAGTTACCTCGAAATTCAGATTCTCCAGCGCTTTGATACGCAAGTGAATGCGCCTCAGATTGCCCAGAATTGTCTTAAAATTCCAAGTCCTTTCAATATTCAAAAGGTTTCGATACACAAGTGAATACACCTCAGAAAACTCAAGGATATCTTAAGATTCTGTGTCTCGATGGAGAAAAATTTGGTTAAGAATATTTACAGAAATGATCAAATCTTACTGGTTAAAACTTAAGTAATGAAAACTCGAGTAGTAGTCATGACCGAGCCTAAAAGCACCGATATATATATTGTCTAAATTGTACCCCTCCTTAGCCTAAAAATTCCAAGGGTATGACGAGATCTTGCACGTGCGCTGTGGCATGTGCGTTAGGTTTTTGTTTATCCGAGGGTCCTAGAGTCCTAGGCGTCGACAATGAATAAAAGCCTTTGAGGATTCTAGGAACCTCTCGTCGTCTTCTGCTATTAAGATGCAATATTATGGGTATAGACTTTTGTGCGCTTGGTTCCTCTAATTTTCTGTTTACTGGCGCTTCCAAAGATCCTTGAGTTCTCCCCTTTCATTAGCGCGGATTTAACATTTGGGCAACAGGCATGCAGATGTTACATTTCACTCTGGTTTGTTTCTCGATTTTCCTTTTTTATAAGCGTAGGGCCGGCATACGTAACAACTGTAACTAAAAGATAAATTACGTATTTCGGCATCTCCGATGTTTTATAACCAGGTGAAACGTTAGGGAAAATTTCTTGTTTCACATGAACCCATTCTCCATTATCGTACGTACTGCTTATGACATTACACTCCAATCTCAGAACGTTGATTTTGATTATTTTTCACGGAATATTAGACTCATGTCATACTTACTGCTTTAATTTCCGATCCGAGGGAAACCCCGGGAGAAATTTCCACTATTGCTTGTCGTAAAGTCAACCTCATATTTACACATTACCTCACTCCTCAACGTGTTATTTTGCGCCCTTATAATCAAAACAGGATGCAAGAAAGAGAGGAGGAAAGAAAAGCTGGGAATAAGGAAGACAGGTGAGGTGAAAAGTATGAGTGTATCGAGGGAGGCGGCGGACAGAAAGAAAGAGGATCTGTTGAACAGCGGGGAGGGGGAGGAGCTGGCATTCGCAAAAAGCAGGATCACTAGTGAGAAGTGAGGGAGGGATGGAAACGTGTAAAAAGGAGATGAGGTATGTGATAAAAGAATTGATGGAAGAAGTGGGGAAGAATGTAAAGATGGAGATAAGAGAGCTAGGAATGCGATAGACGAAGGAGTTGATGATGGTGCAAGGTGGATACACTTTTTAACAAAAGCTGTTTTTAACAAAAGCCATACACGCGTACATTCACACTTATACACATATCGCCAAAAACTATATAATAAATAGCTCAGGGCCCTTCTAGAATAAATCAACCCCTACACTAATGCACGAGCGAGGGAGAGTGTGAGAAAAGGAGAAAAGGGAAGGTGGAGAAGGGCGGAGAAGGGAGAGTGGGTGAGGAAAGGAAGAAAGGGAGAAGGGATAAGAAGAGGAACGAAGATGGAGCAAAGTATTCGATAGGGTTTTAGAATGTGGCGAGGCAGGGGAGGGAACACAGAGTTCTGGGAAGGTCTGAAAAACTGAGACATAATGGTGCTATCACACGGATGGAGGAGAAGAGATGAGAGGCAGTAAAAAGGTTACCAAGGAAATATGAATGGAAGGCGCAATGGGCGGAGAGGAGGAGTAAGAGAGGTAGTGCAAAGGGTGGGTTGATGATGGGGGTAGTAAAGGAGTTGATAAAAAAAAAGGTGGGATTGGGGACAAGAAGGGGAAAGGGTAGTGGTGGTATGGTTAGGAAGACGGGGGTTGAAGGCAGAGGTAGGGACAAGGAGAATGTTAATAGGAGAAGATTTTAACGCGAGGGAGGGACACGAAGGATGAGAAGAAATAGAGGTGGAGAAGGGAGGGACAAGGAGCAGGGAAAGAAAATAGAGGGATCGGGTAGTGAACGAAGAACGGAAAAATTTGATAAATTATATGGAAGAAAGGGAATATAGAGTGAATGTGAATGAATGTATATGAAGGGACGAGAAGGGACGAGGAGAAATTTACATAGGGACAAAGGGAAAGTTGGTGATAAACTACATCGTGATGGTCGAAGAGACGAGAGGAGATAAAGTCGATGGAGGTGGGAGAAAGGGTCGACTCAGACTATATGCTCCTGACAATGGTGTCAAGGTGATTAAAAGGGAATGGATAGGAAAGAAGAGAGGTAAGAGGTGGGCAGAGGAGGTGGGATGAAGAAGGTAGAGGGAGTTTAAAGAAAAAATGCGAGGAGAAAGATGGAAGACAGATGGGAAAAGGAGGATCTGGGAAGAGGTGGACATGAAGGAGAAGGAAGGAGAAGGACAGATAGGGGAAAAGAAGGAAGGTTCAGGGGCGAGGGGTGTCTCTACACCCCTGAGGGAATGAGGGAGGGAAAGGTGAGCACTGGAAAACGGTGATGAAATACAGGATACTGTGTGAGAAAAAGAAAAAGTAGGAATGGAAGAGATGGGAGAGGATGGCGCAGAAGGTGAGGAGTAAAGGAGAAGTCTGAAAAGGGTAGAGAGGAGGAGGAAAAGGGGTATGGAAGAGGGGTTAGCAGATAAATATGAAGGAGTGGGACGGGTACTTCAGGGAAGTGTTGGGGGAGGGAAAAGTGCTAAGGGGAAAAGAGGAAGGAGACAACGCGGGGTGAGGATGAAGAAAAGATAAGCGAGGAATTTAGGACAGCGTCAGAGTGATTGAAAAATGGACTGGTGTTGACGGTGGGGGGGGGGCGATATTCCAGGGGAGACATGGCCGTACAGAGGGATAGAATATACGTGAAAGGGGGGAGAGCGACCGGAAGATTGGAAAGAGGGGATGATATTATTGGCGAAGAAAAGGGGGGGGGGGGCGTGAGATATTATATGGGAGTAACGGTGATGCGGACGTTATACAGGGTGTCTATAAAAGTACTGGCGCAGAGGCTGAGGGAAGATGTAGAAGGGGACGATGGATAACGTATTCGTGTTGAAGTACCTGATCAATAGGCAGTTGGGAAGGAAAGGAGAGCCGGAAGCTGGTGACTGGTACTGTTGGTACTATTGGTGATAAGGAGAAGGATGGTTAGGGAGGGACTAGTAAGGAGGGTGCGTGGGTTTGTAACCATTTCTTGTTTCTTGTCTGTTCGTGCACGGACGAGATATTTGTGTCCCGGGAAATCGTCTGATTATTTGCTGTCTTATCGCGGTTACAAGGCCGAAAACTCTCTTTTTCCTTTCTCACTTTCTGCCTCTCTTTCTTATTTACTGATTCTGCTTCCGCAGAATTGTGAGATACAAGCATATCATTAGGGATTTACACGCCGGTATGACTATATCGATCGTCCCATCGAGGATTCGCATAGTATTATATATGTAACCGATCAATTACAGATTGTAAGATAAACGAGAAGCAAGGTAAGAGTGAGTGGAGAGTAAAGAAAAATGTTCTAGATCGTAAGGAGCATAAGATAGGGATGTCCGGCGAGTCCGGTATTGTTTATTAAATTAATTTCAGACATGGAGGAGGAGATGAAGAAGGTTAGATATGGGGAATTCAAGCTGGATGAAGGGAGGTGCAGGGAATGCAGAATAGAGGAGCAGATATGCTGGCATATATGCGACGGCGGCTGTTGGGGAGGGGGGGGGGCACAAGCAGTAAACAGGATTCTAAGGGTTAAGGGGAAAGGAGAGGAATGAATGGGGGAGCTGGATATGCTCAGGGAGGAGAACTGGAGGGGTGGAGGGGAGAAGGAGGTAGAGAAGGAGGACGAGAATTAAAAGAAGAAGGAGACGGAAGCCCAGGCGTGCGAAGGGAGAGAAAGTGTGAGAAAGAATAAGAAGGAAGGGGAGAAGGATAGGGAGGAAAACGAGGCTGATCAGCCACCAGAGAAAGACAGGGGCTGATATTCCGACGAAAAGAAGGTAGGTGTAAGAATAGAGGTAGATAGGTTAAATGCTACAGTAAGAGAAAAGGAGGAGTAGATTATAAGACAAGTACAAAACTGTAACCGCTAGGGGAATAAACATACATACACACTTAAATCGATGTTGGGTATGGTGTTGAAGGTTTGAAAATCCACCAAACAGACCACATAATCCGCATCATCGTTCAGCGTAGCCGGGAGAGGGGATCTGCTTACAAGTAGATCTGCTTACAATGTTAGCTGATCGACATTATGCATTGGCAAAGCTTTACATGTGATTGAAAATGTTATTTCCTTGAAACGAATATAAGTCTAATTTTTTCTTACCCCCCCCCCCCATTTTCGCGCCACTTCTCCTTACAGTTTTTGTAAAAATTTTACGCATAACGGACCGCACTTACTGGTGACAGGACCGAGATATCGGAGCAATTTGACGAGCGGCTGTAAATTTCCTTAAAGATCGTAATATTATGTTTAAATGTACCTTTGCACTCGGTTCTCCCCTCTAAGTGGACATCGTGATTCTAGCATATCACTCGGATGTCCCCTCTGAGGGGACATTAAAGTTTATTACTGATTACGGAGAAACAAGTTATTCTAGTGTAACTTTTTAAGAAATACACATTTCTGTGAAGTCTTCTATTCAAATAGCTTGAGAAATTAAATCAAAATATGGCACATTTACTAAGATATATAAAAAAAATGTCAGCGTGTTTTACGCCAGAAGAGAACATGAGATGTTCACTCAGGACGGTCCGAGCGCTCATCTACGCCAGTTCCAAAGAGCCATTAGGATGCTTTGTAAAGAAAATGTTGGTATGCAAGCATATCTCGCACTGTACGGTGAGATTTATAAATTTAAGTAAACAAGCCTAAAACTGAAGGAAAACATTTTGATAGCTGAACGCAGTCCGATTTGAAACGTCGAACGTTACAGACTTTGCTCGAATAAGTAAAAAAATCAGAAAAGTGTTTTTTTTCGTAAATATCATTTTGTAAGTTAGGAATAACAATTAAAACATTTTCGGGAACAATTAGATTTTCGAAAATCTAGAACACGTCTATCCACATCTTCGTTGAACAATAGACTGAATAATTAATACATTACATATTCCCAATATGAGAGGAAAAACCGGGACTGTTGTTTGTTCTGACAGGAAAACGTTAGGTGAAAGGCGTCAAACAGCGTATTATTGCGAAACGATTCCAAATCAGTCAGAAATGCTTATTCAGGACTGCTTCAGAGTTTATTACGCTGTACAAAATGATAAGAAACGAATTTTGATTTTTTTTTTTACAAATATATGTTCCTCGATGTTCACAAATTCAGATAAACCAAATATCATTACAATACCTTACTTTCTTCCAAATCTATACTATATAATATGTTCATTCCAGTATGTATGTTTTCGCATCAAAGTGGCTTCACGCTGTTGGTAGGTAACGTCCAAAACGACGTCAAGTGCAAAGGGTTAACAAAACTTTCGCGTTTTACGTAAACCACCCAATGTGTCCCCGGTCCCCTATTAACGTCCAGATTAAATATCGCACATTTTGTTTATCAACGGCCCCTCAAGCGTAAGTTTGTTGCGCATAAACACGCGGCATATGTATGGCACTTTTATCCTCACGCAACTTCGCCCCATTGAATGTTGAAGTTAAGCTCATGGAAGCGTCTTCTCCCAAGAGAGCAGCTTTGGTATTCACACGTTCCATGGCGCGGTACGGCAGTATTTTATCCACCAAGTGATGTTTGACGAGGCCTTCGTGTTTTGAATAAGTGATGTCGAGTTCTCGACAAGCTGCATCCAATGGATTTATTCCACGGCGAGTTTGCGCTAAGCGTTTTTCCAGGTGTGTCTCAGACCCACAAAACTGATATTCAGGCATGTGGCATTCGAAGATTTGTATTGTGGGAATGATCTCCCACGGAGTCGCGATGATACTCGGAATCCGGCGGTTTTGCTTTGTCGATTTGACTTGACTCTAAATTTACTACCCTCATACGGATTCGCAAGAATCTAGAAAATTTAGTAAGAACAGTGCCCTGGTACGATTTATACACACGATTTGAGATGATTTTCCTCGGTTTGTGGTGCCCGTAATAGTCACAGATACTAGCGATTTTGCTTCATACCCGAGAGTCGGTTTGACTCAGCTATCCGTCGTTTATCGTCTAATAATTCTCCAAGATTTTGATATCCAGCGCGTGATCCGTGGATCTATGTATCGATCCTTTGCTTCTTCGCTCGATGTCGAAAAACGGAATAGAGGTAGCGTATGCGCGCTAGCCGTTCCTGTTTCCTAGGAGAGATATTCCCTTTGCGGCTCACCGATATAGGTGGGCTGCACGGATGCGTTGCACTGTAGGATAGAAGATTTGTACGTATGTAGCCGAACAAGGTATAATGTACGGTTATAGGTGTTTGAAGCATCGTTGTGCATAAGCAGCAATAAACGATTCGATTTTATGCAGGAGGAAGCGCAAAAGTATAGATTTTGTCATATAATAATCCTCCTGTTCCTCCTTCTCACCATTGCCGGCTTCTTCATTTCTTCCTTCACGGGCACCGATAGTGTAATGTAACCGCTGTAGTAGGAATTTCAATTTAATGCGATACGAATTTCAATCCAGTGTGGTACGAATCCAAATCACTGCGATAAGAATTTCAAACCGATACAGTAATAAATTCAAGCCGGTTGCACCTATAAATTTCACTGCCTGCTCGAATCAACTGCTTACAAAAAACTGAGAATCATAATCCCCCAGTAACTTTCTATAAATACGACACCTACATGACGCACGTTTATATGTTATCAATATGTGTTTCGTAAAACTTCCCTTGAAAATTAGAGTTACCGAATGATACGGAATGTATGACGAGTGCGTAAATCCGTCACACCAACATGATGTTTTGTTACCAAACACCATTTGTGCACTAATATGCAGGCACTCGAATTGCGTTAAGACGAATATCATACCGAGTCCAATTGAAAGTCCGAATGGCATACGTGTTGAAAACGTGTACGTAACGAAAACTCCGAAATATCGTAGCCGAAATATCGATATGTCGAGATACATTTAATAGCCATAGAGGATATCGGTCATTATACGTATTTGGACAACGCTGACGTTATACTCATCCAGGAAGTCCTAACAAATTCAATTTTCATCTTTGACGACGTACCGTATGATAAACAAGACGCCATAAGAAATTATTTTTCCATGGGGCGGCACGGCACATTGATAGTTTCTATCTTTGTCAGAGTGATGCAAAAATTCACAAACATTTGTATTAGAAATTCTATCCTTTAATTGCCCGAGTAACACGTGTCACCACCTAGAGGTAGACTATGAATACTCTCCGTGGGCGTAAGCCTCGTTTCCTCCCCCTTTCCGCGATTTGTTCCCATAGCCATAAAAAAAAACACTGACACAAATGTATATGCGTTGCTAGGCCGGAGACCACGTATCGGTTCGTACCTCCACTCAGTTCCTTTTCCGAATTTTTAAAAGTGCGATCGAGTATGACAAGACGGCGTAAGAGATAGATACATTTATTTTTTTTCCTAAAAGTTTATTATTCCTTGAGTTCATCATTCCCGAAGGCTGTCCCCAGCCCAACTTAGTGGGTCTCGATTCCTTTCCACAAATAATTTAATATGCGATAATGCAAATTTGTTAACACTGTTCAGCCAGAAAGGTATGAATTTAAATCACGTTTACAACGATCACGTAAATATCGACATGTCCTATGATGAATTCTGTGAATTGTGCACAAGCTCTTGGAAGAAGAAGTATGGAATTTTGATGATCGACAAGGATAACGCCATGTAAAAAGGCCGATGCAGAAAAAGTGTACTGAAAAACCAAAATCAATGCAAATGGAATGCTAGAAGCAGTAGTAGAGCAAGTAGTGAAAGAGCAGGAGGGGGAGGAGAGGGAGCGAAAAAGAAAAAAGTGGAAACGGAAATCGAGAAGAAGGAGAGAAATGTAATTTGAGAAATTGAAAAAACGAGCGACACTACACATAAGAAATATAATCCGTTGAAAGTAGGTACAGTGGAGACAAACGTTATTACAAGAATCATATAAAAGCATAGCGGAGCTGCTGAATCAACTGGTTAGTATGTATAACCAGAGTAAGCAGCAAGAGCTGAACGCAAAAGTGGAAGACGATACGCTGAATAATGATTAAGAGGAGGAAGAGATGGAGGAGAGGGAGAAGTAAAGGATTGAAAAAAAGAGGAAATAAAGAGGGGCGTGAGAAAAATGTACCCAATGAAAAGCGTAGATCCGTGTCCTTCGTCAACTTCAAAAATCAGTGTACTTTTGCAAGTCGCCTGTAAAGATCAAAACGCCCTGTAATCTGACAGTTTTTATACGAGTCCATGAATTCATCTACACCTCTACAGGATGACTCTGCGCGAATTTGCGGAAAATCGTACGTTAGACCTGGAAGAATCACTTCAGATGCTGGGACCAATCTCGCGAAAGTATACAAAACCCTCGATTATCGATAGAAAAAGTCAAGTCAATCATGTTTACGGCACACCGGGTATTTATGAGAATACTTAACGACGAGCTATACGACAATGCGAATCTTTAGAAATACCAATCCTCGTTTATGCTTACAAGCGTCCATAAAATTGATCACGTGGTGAATAGTTAAATTATAAGGTAAAGTATAGAAGGTTTATTGCACCGCTATTTACAAAAGTTGGAAGTGGAATTGTGGTATTGCACGGAGACAACAGAATTACTGATGTCGCATACGTGCACTGAAATGGTGCAAACGAATTAGTCGAATAATTGCGCATTCTGGTTGCTTCACGAGGAGCAGATAACACAGGGCCTCGACAATGAAATATTTTCCATAATGGAGGAACTACAGGACGAGAGATTGATCGTTTTAAAAGTCCACGCACTATAACATTACGTTATAGAGTCATCGGGAAGCACTCCCCGACGCAACAGTATTATCTTAGCAGCAGTAGAAAGAGGAATGATGGCAGGAGCAAGAATGATGAGTAGAGGAGGATGAAATAGAAGAGTGGACCGTGGAGGAGGAGGAGGACAGGGAGATTATGAGTGAAAAATTTGCATTAGAGAAGCAGTCGACGGAAGACGAGGTGGAGGGGGAGAAGTGCTTCTTATGCTGTATGATTTGCTGTAACGTGCTACAGATCATCATAAAGGCTCTGTTATTATTATGACTCCCTAAATAATGTCTGGGGGGAGGGGGGAGATTGGAGTAATATAAAGTAAAACGGATTACCGTAATATAAAGATTGCCGATCTAGTAAAATTCAAAGTTGGCGACTATGTGTGAATTAGTCAATTTAAGAATCCGTTTGCGAAAGGTTATACAAAAAACAGGTCTATGTGAAATAGATAGGAAAGGGTTCGTCGTTGAATTCTTGAATTGATAAAAACCGTTTATTGTAAGCGGGCTTTTATTAATGAAACGAACATATCGTGAAATAAGTGAACTTCATTTCATTCTATAATATCCACACGGTAGAATCCTTTCACAAGGATATCTCTTACCTTCATACGGATTGAGGGTTATCTTAAATTGTCTAATGGTATAGACGTCGTGCTCTCATGATCGAATTAAATTTTACTTTTGCACATTAATAGTACCATTTTGTAAACAGTCCTCGTAATACTCGAATGTGATGCAGCGCGAAATGACATACTTTTTCACTGCCTTACTCTTGTTTTTGCATACGATGGTTCTACAATGAGGTCCAACCGCCCTCATCGCATATATTTCCGCTTGCAGCCCTACCAATTTACGCATAATTCTACCATTGTTCTTGTTCTTCATGATGAGTGAAACCTTTTTATTAAGTCGGGGCATACTATGAATATTATCCGCAGCTTAGTCGCTTGTATCATACAATGATATATTATAATGCATATTTCCAGAAATGTGTTGACATTCCACATGATAAATGAAACTGTCGGTAGCGGCATACGTTAGATTACATTTGTCGCCACACTCCCTCTTCATATAATTGTAATGGAAGTCATATAGGCGCCGTTTTTGTATATCCCAAAAATAAATACCGATGTACATTGATTTGTTAAATTCTATTTGTAATTCTCTCAACTGCACCGCGAGAAGATTTTTCGTGAATATTGTACGGCTGTGAAAATTGGTAGGGCTCTCTCTTGCCTCCGATTCGGGTTACCCATTGCATTTAGACATTAACTGCTACTTTACATTAACTAGACATTAACTAAATGCAAACGTGCCTTCAATTCATTGTATACCATTTAAATCTTGTGACGTAAGAAAAAAAAATCGAAGAATAAGCTTTTGCTTTCGTACTCTTTAAACTTGGAGATTTTACTTAAAAACAGAGCATATATATATACTCGCATAGTTTCACATACTCTCTGAGGGCGTAGGAGGGTGAGTCTACCATAGAAAAAAGCACATGAAGAAGGAGATAAACCCCTCCACAGGGCAGAATATCATGAAAAACATCAGGATAAGTAGCAAGAAGAGGAGGAGGCAGAAGGGGGTGAAAACTATGGTGGTTTTTCATCTCCACTATGAGCCCCCTGAGCAGCATCAAAGAAGGAGAAAAAGAACCAGAAAACGGTGTTGGTGTTTCACACCTACTACCTAGCAAGATGCTCATGCCCCCGTGAAGGGGTAACAAGGACTAGTAATCTATGGATGTTTTTTCTATCCTCCCACTACATAGACTACTTATAAAATGTCCGAATTTCTCTGATAAACAAGAAGGAGATGATTCCTGATCAATAACCGAATAATTTTTGAACAGTGAACAGCAAACAGGCAGAGAAAAATTTGAAGGCGAGGTGAGCAAGGATGTTAAATTTTACGATGCTTTTGACAGTGTACTACTATTAGAGCATGTAGAGGCGCACGTCGTATTGGCGGGGCTGGTGCGCCTCTGCACACTTAATCCAACAGCAGTGCACAAGGAAAGAGAAGAAGACAAGACTTGTGCAAATTGTTTCCGTAGATTGCCGGAGAACATACAGGAAAAATATGGTAATAAATAGGTACATGCAATATTTCATTTACTTCAACGTTTCATTTCACCCATATCGGCTATATGCCTATCTATTGCCACGCGTGTCGTGAAGAAATGATGAAACTGCGGTCCGCGCTCATACGTTCGGACTGTATAGAGAAGCATTTCCTGCACACGCCGGAAGTACAGACTGCCTAAAGGGGAGCAAGGAGAAGCTGGAATGCGACCGTAGCGGTGTCAGGCGGCTGGGACCAATCGATCCAGATTTATAGACTCTGTGATCGATACGCGCGCTATTTAAGAACTCCGCAGAAATGTATAATTATGGTTGTTACAATATACATTGACATATTTAATTGTATTATTCGTAGAAATACATTATACAGCCTAATATAACTTATTGCTAATTCAACAAGGTGAGAAAAGAACGAAATATCTTTTAAAATTGGAAAAATGCCCTTCAAGAAGAAACTTTTCCATCAGAATTATTACAGATAATGATTTCGTAACATTTATTGATTAAAAATTATATAAGGCTCTATAATGTTGTATTTCTACATCAAATAATTGTGCGAGGACTGATTATTAATTGTTTCTTTTCAGAGCTATAATGCACTTTTTCAGAGCTGTAAAATAGTGCTTTTCAGGGTTATTACACGATTCTTGATTAAACTACAATTTATTTTACATTGGGACAATTAGTCAATCAATTAATATTACGAAATCATTTTCTGTAATAATTCTGATGCAAAAGTTTCTTCTTGAAGGGCATTTTTCCAATTTTAAAAGATATTTCGTTCTTTTCCCACCTTCTTAGACTATCAATAAGTTATATTAGGTTGTATAATGTTGTATTTCCACGTTTCTACAAATAATACAATTAAATATGTCAATGTATATTGTAACAACCATAATTATGCATTTCTGTGCAGTTTGTAAATAGTGCGCGTGTCGATCACAGAGTCTATAAATCTGGGTCGATTGGCCTCAGCCGCCTGACACCGCCACGGTCGCATTCCAGCTTCTCCTTGCTCTCCTTCAGGGGTCCTGGAACAAATTAATGGGTCCATCTGTACTCTCTGTACTGTGTGACTCTCTTCTGGGCTACGCCCTTCTTCCCTAATATCTCTACAAGCACCGTTTTTCATTCGTATACATTCACGTTACCATTAGCCACGTGCATTCTTCAAAATCATGCGTTATCCAAAACTATATCATGAACTCCGTCCCAATAGCTCTTCTTTCACTGCATTATTGCACAAACACTCTTCAAGCGGTCACTCGCACTTATACTCCTTAAAATATTTATTCATTCTCACGCCGGACTATTAACACATTTCCACAAATAAGAGATACTATGAGCGTGAGAACAAAACCACTAAAAGTTACCAGATGGGCGATAGAGTAACGATATGAAACATTGACAGTTCGCCGGGTGTTTCCCCAAAACTTACTCCGAAATTTAATGGACCATATCAGGTTGACAGTGTACTCCTCAATAACCGTTTCGATAACGCTAAAACCGTTCTAGTTAGCGCCGACACTCTTTTTATACGTGGGAGAAATCTTCATAAACTTCACGGCTCCTTAATGGGGGGGAGTCGGATTTGTACCGGCTAAAACCCACATCCTATACATGATCATCCTATACGTAGTGTGGGGGGAGGAGCACTGGAAACTACAAGCAACTCATCACCGTGCTCCTTTGCACTGCAGCCCCTTAGGGGCGTCCATACCTAAGGGGATCTTGAGGACTCCCTAGGCAAATCAACAATTCTAATTTAACGGCGTTGCGCGACCGGCACGCGAAGCTCCCCTCCCCACGTAGAACGTAATTGCGGTATACGGGAAGCATCCAACATGGAATCCTAAATTCTTGGCTAATGTATTCTAATTTCATCGTCATATTGAGAACAGAAGGTATTGCCCATCTTTATGGCTGATTCAAAGTTAATGATATTCTGATTCATAAGTATCTCTATGTTTTGTTTCATTGTTTGTGTGTATCTGGTTTACTCTAAATTAATTCACGTTATTTAATTACATTCTGCCATTTTCAAAGACGACATATAAACAGCAGATATGTCCATTATGAAAGTATCGCGCATGATTTTATCGTGACACGACTATCGATCACAACGGGGTAAAATGGGAAATGTGGTGAAGGGTCTGCCCTTTCAATGCAACCAGTCGCCAATTTGCTCCGAGGAGTCTGAGTGGAAAGACATGCCCCCGCGTGAAATGTGTTTTTCGATTTTGTAACAAGGCCTGATGGAGCATTCGCTTGAACAGCGATACGGAATCAAGTTTTGTGTGCGGTTTGGAAGAAATGTAACCGAAACATTATAGATGATTCAGGAGGCCTTCAAGGACGACTGCATTTGAATGTCACAATGCGGGAGATGGCACAAGGCGTTCAAGGAGGGCTGGGAGTCGTGTGCGTGAAGTTTTGCGTTTCGACCGTCGATCGAGCATCCAGCAAATCGCTGATACCCTAAACATGTCCAGATTTGCGGTACATGGGATAGTGACCGAGGATCTGCAAATGCTCAAGGTCTGCGCGCAGCTTGTGCCAAAACTGTTGACGAAAGACCAGAAAGAACTTCGAGTTTCGCGCTGTCAAGAATTCTTGGATATCATTCAAAATGAGCCGGACTTTCTTAATTCTGTTGTAACTGGAAGCGAATCTTCGCTGTTCGAGTACGACCCAGAATCGAAAAAGGATCATCCCCCCGCCTCAAGAAAGCGTGAATGAGTAAGTTTTGCATCAAAACGATACTCATTATCTTTTTTGACGTCTGAGTAACCGTCCATTCTGAGTTTGTACCGCAGGGAGAAACTGCCAACTCAGCCTTTTACCTGCAAGTGCTCCAGTGATTTAAATGCCGGGTCGCACGCGTGAGGGCTGACATGAAAAACACGGTTTGGCTCCACCATGGCAACGCCCCCAGCCACATAGCCTTCATCATTACCAATTTCCTGACCCGGTACACCGGCCCTATGCTTATCGAAGGAGGAAAGAGACCAAACGAAAAAAGAAACGAAACAGCCAGAGAACGCGCGAGAACGTTCGACGGGCCCAGAATAACCTAACAATAGATACTTTGCAAAGGATTAAGGAACAAAGCCTAGCCGGTGAACCATAG
>JBCFXI010002594.1:0-20151 GCA_038496175.1 Ampulex compressa | reverse complement strand
AGCACGGCGCCAAGCTTCGTACTTGAGCTTCGTACGTCGGGCTTCCATCTTCCCGAAGCGATATCTCGATTCGAAAAGCAGTTCGGATATCCGCGAGGAGAACCGCGACGTCTGCGACCCTCGAAGTACGAACGTCCACAAAAAGCACGAACAATACCAGAACAGAGAAAAATAGATAAGCAATTGAAGATTATGTGTAAACATATATTGCGCCTTTGATTTGCGATTTTTCTTTGTATTTTGTAATTAATTTTCGACATCGACTGCTATGGTCATTAGGCCTAGGACAAAGGTCGGTAAACCGTGGTTCGCGAGTCACATGCAGTTTTTTGACCTTCTAAGTGTGGTTCTACCGCATATTACTAAGTGCTGCCACTAATAGTGGTAAATATCGTCTATAAGCTCATAAATGTTGTCGTTTCATTTAACACTACAATTAAATTGATTTAATTGTGATTTCAAATTTTTGAAAAATCCGCTCACATAAGGCAACTTTGAAATACAATTGTTGGATTTTAAAAAAACTAAGAATTATGCAGCTATAAATTAGAACGTCTTTGTGTTGATTTGCAAAGATTAGAGAAAAAAAAGTGTGAATTTAATGCACAGCACAAGTGATCAACTTTGAAGGAGCTCGAGAAAAAAGATCTGATGATTTTTAACATCTGGAACAGTATTCCTGACTCATATAAACAGTTAAAATCTAGCCTTTGGTGTTCTGTCCCTTTTCGGTTCTACGTATTCATGCGAACAATTTTTTTCGAACTTGAACTCTGGATTACATTAAGAAATCCGCTTATTAGTAAAAACTTGGAATCATGTTTAAAGTTAAAAACAACATATAAACCTGACTTCTCCAAGCTTTCGAAGGAGACGCAGGGTTATAGTTCTCATTAACCAGGACTTAAATTTTTACTTGCATTTAATAATATTATTTTCACATTATATATCAACATAATAATATTATATATAAATTATTTTTTAATTTAACATTATAATAAAGAGTTAAAGATTCAACAGTTGTTGTCATAATTTTGTTATATATATATATATATATATATATATATATATATATATATACCTTATTTACCTTATTTACCTTATCAATAAATAAGATCATTAATGATGTTCAGTGATCATAACTCATATAAAGTTTTATTTTGTGTACTTATCATTTAATTAAGCCTGAAAAATTCAACTGTATGGAGAGCACCCATGTAAATACATACATACGTATATAGCTTTTTCATACCTTAGTTTTTTGTTTCTCTTGACAAATTAGCTTTTCTCTCTCAAAAGTTTGCCGACCTTCTGCCTAGGACCTACTGTTTAAGGTGGGTTCTGAACTATCAGAGCTACAGTATACGTATCATATGGAAACCCAGAAGTGATAGGCGAGATTCGAAACCAGACCTCCCGCGCAGAAGTACGAGTTTCTATCCACTACACTACCGTAGCTCTGATTTACGATTTATGTGGTAGTAAATTATAGATAACTTACGGTAAAACGCGTCAAAAACACGTTATGTACAAATTGTTTGTGGTAAATAATTAATTAATTATACATTAAATTTATGGTAAACTTGTAATATAATTAATATAATTTTATATAAATATCTTTTAATATTAAAGCTGTAAGAAACATAGTTTTATCAACTACAGTTCTAATTTCACGCGTAGGCAAATCTTCATACAAAGGGGGACTGACCGTCTGCTATGCGCGCATTTTTGGCGCGGCACCTCGTCCAGCGGAAGTGTCACGGCGGGAAGAGCGCTCGTACCGAAAGGGTTAACATACACATATATGAGTCGTTTATTTTGAATGTGGTGCAAGTCCATTTTTGAATAAAATTAGGTGATGATAAAAATAGATAAATCCTAATAGGATATATTTACCTGTGAATAATTTACAGCCAAAAAATTCAGATTCTTTAATATTTGGGCGATGGAAGTTTTGGTGATTAACGATATTGGAAAGATGTTTATTTTAAAAGCGATGCATATCTATCTTAGGTTCAAATTATTTTTTAGCTAATTTAAGAAATAATAATCTAAGCTAATTTTAACAATATATTACAGCACAAATTAGCTCCAGTACATTTGAATACTGGCAACATGATGAAAAACTATAAATTGTATAATATTCGTGATATAGATAACCTCAATATGAGAGAGCACACAAAGAATCAATCATTTGTTCCACGACCCTTCAAGGAGAAGTTGGAATGTGACCGTGGCGGTGTCAGGCGGCAGGGAGAAATTACTCCAAATTCATAGACTTTATGAAGAACTACCGCGTTATTTACAATCTCCATGGTAATGTATAATTATGGTTGTTATAGTACACATTGACACATTTAATTCTATTTTTCGATGTAACCGATTATTCCAATGTAAATAAATTGTAGTTTTATTAAGCACTATGCCATAGCTTTGAAAAGAAGCAATTAATAATCAATCCTCGCACAACTACTTGATTTAATACTTTCAATCGATTAATGTTATGAAATCGTTATACGTAATAACTGTTTCGGAAAAATTAACGTTAAGATTTTTAAATAGAATAATGCATCTTTTATACCAAAATATCGAATGACGGTAAATTTGTGGTAAATAAATAGTGATCTTTATTAGTTGTAAATATTATATGATAATTAACAATTAAATTCACTGTTTTTAGAAAATGTCAAATTGGAGATACTATATCACCAAAGATTTCCATAATACTTATTCTATTTATTAACATAGGTATTCGAAATGGTACCCATTTACATTACAGCGAGCAGAAAGTGTATTAATGTGAATGGATACCATTTTAAATACCTATGTTAATCATTTCCTTATTGGAATTTTTACCGATATTTTACCAACTTGACATTACGCATTAACTTTTTCAAAAAACAAAGTTAAATTATTAGTTAATTATTAAGTTTATAACTAATAAAGGTCAGTACTTTTTTATTTGGAATTTAATGCTATTTCAATCATTCAATTGAAAATAGAGTAGATTAACCTTAAAATCTCTGAAACACTTTCTATTTAACAAAAAATATGTGCATTATATATTTTATCCTTCAAATCGTACAAACTTTCTATAAAAAATGTTTTCATACAATGCATACTTTAGAAATTATTCGAATAATAATGTTACGCGGACTCTCCTGTATAATGCATGTTGCTTGATATGATCCCTTTAAACTCGATATTCTCGATAATGATAAACTAATCTTCTATCACAGTAAACTACAACAAACTAACAATAAAACTAATCTAATCGCTATCATGACTACTTTGTATTATACTGTCCTTTTAATGCATACTGTTGACAGTAGCAAATTACTAAAATATAGGTTTAAAAGGTACTCAAAGAAATCATGAATGTGTATGACTGACAGACAATGAATAATTGAGCGTGTATTCAGTTCTGCAAAAGATTATTGTCCGTGAGAAGCAACGAGCATATGATGAGTATTCGAATGAATACGTCTCTCATTCCTTTCTCATTCCTACAATACAATGCAATAAGACGGCAGTATAGATCGAGTAATAGTACAAGTAATAGCACATTATTTTTAATGACAAGAAAGAATAATGGTTATTGTCTACTTAAACAACATAGTTTTAGGATAGCAACGATTAGTTGCTGTCGCGTTAATATTGGTCGTCGAACACTTAATGTATCGATGTTCATTTCACATTAACATCACATCAGTATGATATTAGTATCACAGTAGACATTTATGTAATACGTAATATTCATGAATTAACTTTAATAGTGTTTTTTCCGATATTTTACGCCAAACTTTGTTTTTAACTAATTATTAGTGTACATTTATCGCTTTGAATCATGTAATATTGAATACTGACTTTAAGTCATAATACCGAAAATTTGATTTCCATTATACGCGACACATTATAAGCAATTGATCGTCTGATTATTATCGCGTAAACAGCATATGATTCGTATGCGATTATCGTCTATATATAATACACATAATATGAACCGGTTGATGGTTTAATATCCTTAACGTGCGACATTTTTAAGTGGGCGGCAACATTAAACCATATCACGTTTGTATCACAAATGAGATTTACTTGGCAATTGATCAGAAATTAGTCAAATTCTTAATAATTTAGAAAACGTAGGAGTAAGAAAAATGAATAAATAAATAAATAAATATATATGTATTTTTTTTTATTTTATGTCTGTATGCTGTTTATTGTATTGCAAAATTTTGCTATTGGCATAAGCAGAAAGTGGAGTGAAACACGTTTACTCTTAACGTATTAAGTAAAGTGAGAGTCAGTGCACGCACACGCGCAATCGGGGGAGATGCAACGAATGTGTAATAGCTTCGTAATAGTCCGTGTCCAGCCGTAGACCCATTCAGTATTATCGTGAGCTTTGATCTGTTATGGGAACAGGCACAACGTGCTGTTGACTGCGACTTTCTGTTTTCATTCTCTCTAAAGTAGAGGATAGCTCTTCGAACGCCTACTCACCGGCACGAGTGCACGATAAACACATAACGTATTTTGTTGGCTAATGACTTGATTCGTATCTAAAATTTGATAAACGATAAAAAAAATTGTTAAGGGAAAAATTGAATAATATGGCAATATCTATTTTTATAAGAGTTCATTTTGTTTATAAATGTAACAATGTACTTGAAAAATTCAAATGAAATTTTGCTTCAAATAAAGTTAGATATGCTTTTGTATTATTTTAACTTATAATACTTTTATTAGATTAATTATATTGTATTAGAAGTACCGGAGTATAATTCTTAAGTAACTATATTTTGTGAGATTTTTTATATTTTTAATAAGTCGTGTATTTAGAAGATGTCTCATCATTCCAGCTTTACATAGTAAGCTCACATTGCTTCTTTGTTTTTTTGACTATACTGTTTTGAATAATGTTGACTAAGTTCATCAATGTCATAGTGAATGTATGAATATGTTTTTTTTAACATTATACGCTAATACTATGTCGCATAAAAGGAACGAAAGGCGTTGATTTGAGTAAAAAAAAAAAATACGCAATTCTGGGGAATAGAAAGTGCACTTACATTTTTTGGGTACATTTTTGTACTTATAAGAAAAGTGATATTTTAGGAAAGTTGTCAAGACCATACGATTTTTCACGAATTACGTACTGATCCATTACTATTATTAAGTTTATATTACAAATCGTTTGTGGATAAGAAAACAGGACAGGAATTTCTGGGTGAACGTGCTTATGCGAATCTCACCTAAAATAAGGTTGACCGTCTTTAACATTGAACGCGAACGAGAGAAGGAGCGTTTAAGAGAGTAAAAAATACTTTTGCAGACATGTTGACATTACTTATTTTTTTTTTTTTAGAAATATTTCTTATTTAGAGTTTACTTGCTACTTTGAAATTTATATGCATGTGTATTAATAAATCATGAAACTAAAAATTCTTGATTTCGTCGATTTCTCCAATATGCAGCCTAATGTAAGGCATCTCAGAGTGTAAAAGATGTTCAAGATTGACTAACTAGAAACTAGTTCAGGTTATACTTTTCCAAATAAAACAGAAAATACGCCGTGTTTTTGACTTAACATTCTTATCTAATGCATCCATTCTATCTACGTTTGTTACATATGCAATGTACACAAGGTACTGCACGTACGTTCCAAGACTTTTTTTTATCGCTGGTCAGAGGTCCACAATGTTATTTTTTAGATATTAACCCTTTCGATCTGCTAATAACTATAATCACCCAATGTTTGACATTTGCTGCCCTTTTCCCTTTTTTTTTATAATTAATTTTTAACACCAACCGCTAACGTTATTTAGTCTCGGACCTACTACTGTTTAGTACGTATTTCGAATTACCAGAACTACAATGTACAAGTTTTATAAATTGAATTCACCCTTTTTGCAAATTAAGTGTTTTTGCATTTAGAAACAAATATTGTTTTAAAGAAACATAAAATAATGTTAATTACATAGTAAGAAATCAAAAATTTTATTATAATTCATACAATTAGATAATTACATGTAGAGATGAAGGTATGTATAAAAACTGTGTGCAGATAATTATATAATTAATTTAGTAATTCAGTAATTGGTCTATAACGGTTCTGTTACAGCAGCTGGTAACTTAACATACTTATTTATATAATAATTATAACAATTTATAGACGTAACAGTACCGACAGACTTATGAATTACATCTACTAAATTTTGCAGATTTAAAGAATCGACTAATACATTTCTTGCACTAAACTTGATTTTGGAAAAGACTTCTTTGATAAGGTTCAGCATTGGAGAATATGGTGGTAGAAAAACTAGTGTTGGTGGTTCGGAACCCACCTTAAACAGTAGGTCCTAGGCCAAATGACCTTAGCAGTCGGTGCCGAAAAATGAATTTAAAAAAAAAAACTAGTGTGCTTTGTCTGACCAACATGATTACGCACTTCCTGCGTCTTGTGGATACTTGCCTAGCTCAAAATCAACCAAACTTCTTTCATATTATCGTTTTCCAATTTGTTTTTGATTTCTTACTATGTAATTAACATTATTTGATGCTTTTTAACTATAATATATATGTAAAAGTACTTGATTGGCAAAAGGGTGAATTTTATTTGAAAAGCCTACGTACATATATCATATACACATGTACATAACACGTAACCAAGTCTATAAACGGTTCTCCTTGAATTATTATTATTATTGAATTACTGAATTATCCACACACAATTTTCATATATACCTTCACCTCCATATGTAATTATGTAATTGTATAAATTATAATAACGTTTTTTATTTCTTACTATGTAAGTAATTAACATTATTTAATATTTTGTAAATATCATATAATATATAATTTAATTTGAAAAACCTGTCGAAGTCCGAGTCTCTATCCGCTACACCACCGTAGCTCCGCTCTGTGTCCTATTAATGCCTGCAGTTACTCACTTCTATTTTCAAAAGTTTGCTCCTTAGTTCGTTTATTTGTAATTTACATTACGGTATAAAAAATAAATATTACACAATCTATGGGCTGAAGCGTATGTTACGTCACAACTGGTCAATACAATACCGTCATATTCACGAATCGACTACCCTTATATACTGGCGAAAGACAGACGTATCGAAAGGGTTAAAGTAAACGGGATGTTTAAGAATTAAAAATCTTTTTAGGAAAACAAGCAAATCCATTGACATTTTACAGATAGCCGGGTTATAAAGTGTGATTGTTTTTTGTATGCGTCTCTGCCCTACTTTCCCTTCCTCTCGATATCGGTCTGCGTTCGTTACACATTCCACTTTTCCCTCAAGAATTCTTTTCTATCTATCACAAAATTCAAAATTCCAATTGCAAGATGCACTGCGTAAACATTTCCCATTCTAACCTTGGATTTTTATTCATTTATTATTTATGGATTATTAATATATATATGATTAATATGATCATCGGTGATACAGGCCCAAACTTTCGTTTAAACTACATGATATTTTGGTTATAAAAAACCAATTATGAAGTATTTTCTTATATCAATCATTGATACAAGATTATGATATATATTACGAAATTGCTTTCGTAGGCCATCGGTAATTGGCGTGGTGCTATCATTTTTGCTTTCGTCCTGTATTTTAAAATTATTTTCTGGTATAGTTTGGTCGATTATTGTTAAAATTGAAGGAATTTTAATTATTATTAAATTCATATTATTGACTTATAACATGATTACTTATGATAAATTAAATCACTAATAGTTCTTTATTAAATGTACATATTGCATATATTTTTCATACAATTATGTATTTTGTCTGTATTTTGTTTGTATCAAAGCATTTACCTCAAATTTGTCTTATTACAATAATGACTTTTGCGATGAAATTTATTTAACAGTTTTTAGATACAATAAACATATTGGATAGATAACTGATTACATATCCGGCATAGAGAATAAATCACATAAAACTGTCACTATATTGAATGACATGCGCTCTATTTTTATTGCTGCGTCCCTGAAGTAATTCATCAACAGTACTACAAAAGGTATAGATTCCGGAACAAACAGTTCTAACGAAAGCACGGAAAGTTTGAATGGTTTAACGCTTTGCAATATATTACTTCTGTACGGAGACATGCGTAATACAAGTTGTAAATTTTAAGTTTTATTTATATTAAATGTAACAAATTTTACCTTTGTAAATAAAACATATCGTCTCTAAAACATTATTGCAAAAATGTGCCGATGTCGTTTGTCAATACTACGAAGAAAATATGTAGAGAAAAATACTATAAAAAAATATGTAGTTTCCATGAGTTATACCCATTCCCCTAAGTTTGTAACAAGGGTTCTGTAATAGCATATATGAAAGATACTGCATTACATACGTAGAAGCAATACGCGCGTTTACTAGCGGTTCTTTTTGAGCGACACTGACGCGTGCATAAAACGTGCCTTGAGATAAAGAGAACACCGGGTGTGGTGCAATGTTTACGAAAAATACAGAAAGGCGAAATGCAATCTTTTCCTTGCCAACACTCTGACCCCATGTACATTTTTAATAATATATTATAGATATATTTTGCAAGAGACTCGTACGCTGTTATTTATTCCGATTACAAATCCTACACACATATACGCGCGCGCACGCCCACACACAGAAATTTAATTACTTCGCATTGTATTGTAAGTTCTTTTGTGATGTTCATACTCTCGCCCAGAGCAAGAATCGTATTTAAATTCGTGTATCCATCCTTGAACTAGCTTATTAATTTAATTTTTAATATAATTTAATTTAACTGACTCTTTTGGGAGCTAAGTAAAGCTCAAAGAAGGACAGTTACAAATTGTAAATAATATTTGTTATCATATTTTTTCCAACATTAAAAACTTCTTAGCATTTAACCTTTTAGCTGCAGTAGGCCACAATACTACAGTGAAATTACTACTTCAGAGGTATGTTAATTATTGTCTCATAGCGCACATTGTGATTAGTTCTGTTTCAAATTTTGTCGGCTATACATCATTTTATAACAATATTAAGGTTATTATTAATGGAGAGAACTTATACCAGAGATGCTAACGAAACTTATAATTTTTATTTTCATTACCAGTCCACAGTATTACTTATTATTTCAATAAATATATGTACTGTTATTGAATGATGTTTTTAACACGCTGCCCCATATTTTTATAATTTTATAGGTTTATTGATCCGAGTATGTCACTACAAGAATGTGAACAAGAAATAATATGCTTTTTTCTGTTATCTTCGTAACAACGCAAAAAATGAATGCGGTACCGTAAAATCGCGATGGGACGAAATGTCTATGATGAGCGAAAAATTAAACAAAGATGAAATATGTTATCGAATTTTATCTAATATGGTCCCAATCAAATAGCAAGACAAACATGAGGTATATACGCTGTCCACTTGATGCTCTGTTGATATTGTTACAAAATGAAAATTAATTACCGAATACAATAAATTATCCGGAAACCCTTTCGTATAGTAAATTATAGCACACATATTGGTGTTATAAATGACAGAGACAAAGTTATAGGCAATGTATTGTACAATCCGTGACAAACGTTTATATAAAATGAAAAAAAAAAAATTATATTGCACACGTTTCACCTTTGATTAATTAAACATATAAAAAAAATATGAAGTCAAAAACGATAATTTTAACAATCGTTAACAATCAACTCCTGACCATCCTTTAACCCTTTCGGTACAAGCGCCATGTCCGCGGTACGAGGTGCCGCGGCAAAAATGCGCACATAGCACGTGATCATTCCTCTTTCGTGTAAAGATTTTCGTAACCGTTAAATAAGAACTGTGCTTAATAAAACAATGTTTCTTATAACAAGTGTTATTTATAGTTTTAATACTAAAATATATTTATATAAAATTCTATTAATTATATCAGTAACACTTATATAAGATTATATACAAAATTATATACAGAACAATATGATACATATCACATGGATGCCGGATATATCCAACGCTCGTACCGAAAAGATTAAGATTAGCTAATGGATGTTTCCTGTCTTTTTGCAAAACTGTAAATAACAAAATAAAAACGTTGCAAAATCGTGGTGTGTGCGTAAAAAACTATATATGGCGAAGATCACGGTGTGAATGTTAAGAGTTTGACGTGCGACTCTGTGTCGCACCTAGCTTTAAAATATATGTTTTATATTTTTTCCTGTTTCTTTGTTATACTTACAATATGAAAATATACAACGACATGATAATATATTTATCCATAACATTATTTTAAAGTGATATCGCAGTGCAAAGCATCACTAGAGACAGATCGCGGCATTACATCGTTTATATAAATTCTACGTCGAATACCGTCGTACAGAGAAACAACGCCAAGAAATATTCAGCTATAGCTCACTGGTTAAAGATAAATTTGCAAGATTTTAACATTTAGTAGTTCTTTATTCGAATATTGATTGTTAAAAAAATGCGATAAACACAGAACAAAAAGTTTTCAACGTCATAACAAACTATATTATACAGTTATACTTACTACTAAAAAGTGCGTTTAATGTTTCTTGCAGAAATAGTTCTTTTCTCATATTTGAGAGTATATAAAGTTATTTAAAAATGAAATACTGAAGTTATAATAGTTGGCCCCGCAAAATTCCACATATATTGTACAATTTCGCCTAAAAGTATCAGCTTGATAATTCCAATCACGTCATAGCCAATACGCCCTTATACGAGCTCTCACAAAATTCTGGTAAGATTTGAAAATTTCAACAAAAGAGTGCGTATGTGCTAGAAAAGCTGTGCAGGCCATTTACTTGATATGCTATTCTATACACAATCCAACAATAAACAATATACTTTATGAATAAATAAATAAAATACAATTTTTAATTAAAACCCAGTATTTTTTTTTTATCAAAACTACTTTTTGCGTAAATTTTGGGACACCCCATACAATGTAACATATTGTATATAAATGTTTGTTAATCATCCAATTAGTGAAACAAGATTTAATAAATCCGATTGCTATGCCGAACAAACCGGATTCACTTGATATACTATGTAGTGGCCGTGTGATTAATATCGTAGCAACGACTGTCATGTTCTCTGTGCGCGTAAGAAAGTACAAAAGCCGAGGTGAGCATCACGGCGCCAACTTCAAGAAGAACATTCTTTAATGTCAGTCTCTTTCAAGCGATTCTTCTATTCGGATATCGGTCAGAACATCACAAGCAGATCTGCGATGTTCGCGAACTTTAACAGGGTATTTACCATGCACGCGAGGTGATATATTACATAATATTTTATCCTGCAATGAGGACACCATTTGTTGTGCAGGGTAATCATTCTAAATCAATAGCACACTTCCATATATTCAGTAGAAAGTAATTATTTATTAAAGAAGAATGTGTATTCTTTCAATGCATAGGAAAACTCCCATCGCTTACTTACATCATAAAAATTCATATATATACAAAGCAAAGACTGCGTATTACAAGCAGTCATGTACATATATGTACCTCCACGCAATAAGCGGATTTTTTTTTTTTTTAATTCATTTTTCGGCACCGACTGCTAAGGTCATTTGGCCTAGGACCTACTGTTTAAGGTGGGTTCCGAACCACCAGAGCTACGGTATACATATCACATAGAAAAACCAGAGGTGATGGGCGGGATTCGAACCCGGGTCTCCCGCGTGGCAGTCTGAGCCTTCTATCCACTACACCACCGTAGCTCCTCAGAACTGTATAGTTATGACCGTTATAATACACATTAACATATCCAATTGTATCATTAAAAAAAAAAAACATTGCGAACATAACATTGTAGAATTCTAATATAACTTATCGTTTGTATAAGGAGATGAGAAAGGAATAGATATAGGAGTTAGACGGCGGCAATATGCCAGCGAAACATTGCATATATTGTTGACACGCGCTGCGTACAAGAAGCTGCTGTTGGCACGTGTGCGAGTGTGTGTGTGCTCTATGTATGAGTGCGTATGCACTCATGTGAGTGCTTTGTACGAATGATGCCTGGAAGGACGAGAAGGGTGTGCTTTGGGCAAGGCCCGGCGAACGACGAAGCCGCTGGAGGACAGCAGTTTCTTGGGCAGTGTTAAGCAGAGAATCGTATTTATAGATAGAGTGAAGAAAGTACTTTTTTTTACAACAACTCGTCTTTACATAGATTATCTTTTAATCTTGAAAAAATATTCTTTAAGAAGCAATTTTTGCATTAAAGTTATTTCGTGAATATCCTTAAATATTGAAATCATACTACTAGGTTTAAGATCCATAAAAATATCATTCTTAAGTTAAAATGGGGTCTGCAGTCCACTTTGGCGTCCTACGAGTTTTCTTTTCAGCTCCGCACAATGCAAACGGCCTTTGCGATAGAGCAGGCAACGGATTTAGCCAGTTTTCTTGTTGACAGACCGCAGATTTAAGCCGCGTGAACGCGATGACATTCCACGCAAATCTTGTCACTTGCCTAAATAATCTGTACCAGTTGAGAAATTGTTGCCTCGAGGACTTGTCAAACCACTTGGCTGCAAACGGATATCTGAAGTATTTTTTACGGCAGACGGCAGAATTTCCGTAAGTTAGTTGAATTCGATAACCATACATTTTTATAATGGTATTATACCTTACATTCAACTTGGGTATTATCCAAATACATCGCTTGAACGTTGTTAAGATAATATATTATTATCCAAGTGTTGGACGTTGGATATTTAAGAAAGATGAATATATTATTATATCTGGATATGTTATTTGAAACACTTATTCGTTAGTTCATTTGAACGGAGAAATTACTTTTACGCGGATTTCATTATTTGGAGCTTAGGTAGCAAAATTTTTTATTTTATTTCTAACTTGATCCGACATTTTTTTTAATAATTTCTCAAACACCTATTCTTTTATTTGATTATGTCAATATTGGTGACATAAAAAAATAGATATCCGTACAGTATTTTACGCCTGCAAATTTTGCACGCACATTATTGAAGGATAAGTATATAAATTATGCATAAAATGATAAGTGAATTGCGTTCGTTTAACTGACTTTCTTTTTGAATATCAGTAATAAAGCAATTGATACTAACCGCGCACAAATGGTTTTTTTGATGAACCAGTTGAAGCGAAAACAATTTGAAGCTAAATGCGGGTGATTAAGAAAAATTCTTGCATTCTAAATTAATAAATGATTGTTTATTTAAAAGTAATTCATTAATTAACAATAAATTACGTTAATAAAAATAGCAATGGAACTAGAGGTTCGGTACAAAAACGAACGCTATACTTTTTCGCGGTTGTACTAGTCATACTTCTTTACTATTCGTATCTCTATAAACGTCATTTTTTGCATATTATAACGTCACTCTTCATAATATAATAATATTCTAATTATGCATTGTCCTTATATACCTAAAACTCGTTCTAATCTTTGAAGAATGTCTGTAGAAATTCTGACTTTCTTCCTATGCGGCGAGAGTGTTGTCCCTATTTCAAGGAAACACCGAAATTTAAGTACCATATTAATTTATTTCGACTACTTCTTCTCGCAAATGATTTGTTATTTTATTTGCGTGAAGTTACTTAGATCAAACGTCATGTAAAAATAATTTTTTTAACCCTTTGAATGCTATGGGCGCACATATGCGTCCATTAAGCCATCGGTGTAGACTGTGGATGCATATACGCGCTCCGCGAAGGCTTTGGTTGTTTCTGCTGTCTCGTGTGTATGTTTGGTCCTTGTTTCTAACGTATATGTCTAACACATACAGAAACCACATACCTTGTTGCTGAGCAACGAGAAAAAATTAATTCTTGTTTACTTACTCACATCCTAGTTTTGAGATACCATACGCAATTGAATTATTAATTTTCTTATTATTCTTGTTTCTTAAAAGATAGTTTTTATTTATATATAGAGTATTTATGTTACTTACTTGTTATGTGTTCGATTTTTTAATTATCAATATCCAAATACATATATTATAATGATCAAATTATGGCGTTTTAAATCTTTACCATTGGTGAATAAACAATATATATTGAAAATAAAGAATGTTTTGATCCGTTTTGGAGTCGAGAAAGTAATAGTAATTGGATTGTGTACTATATTATAATGTGTTAATACGCCGCCGAGAGGATCTATATTGTGCGAAAAAGTATTCAGTCCCCAGCGATCACTATTGTTTGGAGTCGAGAAAGTAATAGTAATTGGATTGTGTACTATATTATAATGTGTTAATACGCCGCCGAGAGGATCTATATTGTGCGAAAAAGTATTCAGTCCCCAGCGATCACTATTGTTGACCGCATGCCGATTACGAGAAGTGCTTCAACTTAGAGCAGTTAGCAGTCAAAGGGTTGATCTAAACCGAAAATAAATTTAGTTTGATTATGTTATTCGTAAAATAAAAGTGATTGACATCTGTAGTATTGCAATTAAAAAAATCTGCTACATTAATATCACCCATCAGTAGCAGAATAGAACTACTGCACCCGAAAGAGATCCTTACAGTTAATCGAAAAAACAGAAACATGATGTTAAAACGGGCACGTTTTCATAAGCCAAAAAATCTTTCTTCAAGCTTAAGTACATCTTTCTTACAAATACTAATACGCATGACAGTCTTTTTCTGTAGTAAATCCATGTAAGAAAATCGTGCAAAAATAAGGAATATATAAATCTTTTGTTAAACTAAAATAAACGATGAATAAATCTATTTAGAATATATTACAGAATTGGTGCTTCTTCAGCTAATGAATAGCGTCTTTACGGTATTTTTACGCTCCTGCTGCAATTATAAAACAGCTGTCTATCCAGTGACAGTGACAACAACGTACAATTTGTATACCGATAAAACCGTCTTTGGAATGCTTATCGGTTTTTTTGTCTTAAAGAGAGAAATAAGTAAAACGAGTAAAAATGTCGTGTAATGATAAGTATAACGTGTTCTGAACATCGTACTGGTATGAATAAAATGTGTTTAAGAATCATACAACTATGAACAAAAAGTGTCAAACAAATTGTGTATAGGAGAATATAATATGTAAAAAAAAAGTTGATAATGCAAAAAGATTGAATCGTGTAATAAATATATCGAGCAATTATTAAATAATTATTAAATTTTTATTTAAATAATTATTTGTTAAAATATTTCACATAAAATGTGTCTAACCTTGTCCTGTATTTATGATTTTTACGCAGTTATTTACTACTCCATAAGCGTTGCGTGAGAAAGATGAGAAATGTTTGATTGGTCATGAAAAAGGGGGGATGATTGTTTTTCAGGGAAAGTCTTTGGCGGAGCATCTGTATGCTACTGTCGCGAATTCTGACGACTCTTTTTGGCACGTCGATGTCCAATGAAACACATTTACGGATTTTCTATCACGGCCTACTCGCTCTGCCGCGAGATTTGCGACAGTGGCACGATTACATGGCCGAGGATGAAAATAACTCGATCTCCCTCATGGCTCTAATCTATTTTCACTTCCATGGAACGAAAGAGTATGCTATCTCCCTTATTTCAATCCCTCGAAAGTCAAATAATTCTCAGTTTTACCCTTCATTTTACTTTTTCTTTGCCGGAGTCAAATGATTTGCCAAATGAGTGTCTCAAACTCAATATATTTTGACAAATCTTACATTTCAGGACCGAAATGATCTCCTTAAAGTATTTGATCTCGAGGATCTCAAAACTGCCAGCCGAGGAATCAGCTCCGGCGATAGTAATGAAACCTCTCTGGTTCCTTTTCGCCGTGAGTCATCTACTTTTTAACCTTTTAAGCTACGAAGTACTTTATGCATTGTAGGGATTCGAGGTAGGTTGATAAAATTATTTGAAATATAAAAAAATTTGATTTTGTGTAAATTAATGCGGTCATGTAGTTTATCCTATAATGAAAAATGCTCCTTGTCAGTTACTAGGCTCTGGAGCGCTGATGGTTCCAGTGGGCACTTAATCTTTTTCGATAACTTCCTGACAATACCTAGATATTCAATCTTATTTGCATACTCCTATTTATTACCAGACTGTTAACTTCATGTGGGTTTCCAACAGTGGATCAAAAAATATTGGCACATTTATTTTTCCTCAAATATTTTCATGTATTGAATTCAAATATTAATACAAAGGAAGGAATTTGAGGTCTTCCAACAATGGAAAATAGTGTACTTTTCCGAACTCGAAATAATGTAGCAAAAGTGAATAAAAACAGAAAATTTTACACTTTAGGAAATATTGGTATACTTATAGTTCTCATATAAAGTTACTCATTTTTAACATTTTTCACATTTTTCAAGACTTAGTTTCTCATTAATATATATTGTAAGAGCACAAATGCAAATATACTTTGCTTATAGGGTTCCGTTCTCTAGATTCCTACAGTTAGTTTATCTTTACACTTAGTGCGGAAAATATGTTCGACAAAAAAAGAAACGAGTTATCACCTGTGCGAAATAAATATGTATACCGAAGAAAGTGATAAACTAGCATGAAGGAAATAATTATGTGAAAAATAGACAATGATCAGTAAGGCTAAATATATATAGGGTTTCTCACGGAACTGGAACATACTGCACCTCCAAAATATATGGGATTGGTGAGGTGGTTATGTTCAAGTATTTTTTCGCCATCTACTTGTGTTGATAGGTAATGGTACTTTATTGCTATTGCTATGATATAGATCATTCAGTGTTATTGTATATTATAGCTGTTGCACAAAAGTATACGATGCACAAAAGTGCATAAAATCGATATGCACAGTCTCATATCATATAACTGTTGTTTATAACATCTTCTATTTCCAACTTCTTAGAAGATTCAGCTTGTTCCAGTTTCGTAGAAAATCCCACGTATTTATTAGGTTTCCTTCATAAAAGTTTCTTCCGTTCTATAAGGACATAATAGATGTATAATATATTTGTTTCGTATTATATTATTTAATTATGTATACATAATAGATGAAGTTTCACGTTTATATAAACATTGCCAGATAAAACAGCAGTGTGCAGATAGCGAAAGACACTTTTGCGACAACCTAATAATTTACACCACATATTTGCAAAATATTTTATTCAGATGCCATCATTAAATATTTTGTTTAATTAATTTCTAAAGAAGTTTTCTGTATTTTTATTGGAAAATGTAAATTCGAAGACGTCTTTTATTTTGTTTGTTTCTTTTCCTCCTTTTTTTTTGAGATTAGTACCGTAAAATAGCAAAAGTTAAACATTTGACAAAACGGTGGCCAATCATATAGACAAATTACCGTTTTTTTTTTTGACAAATCTGGAGGAATCACCTTTACAGTAGTTATGGTCTCAAAGAAAAATGGAAAGATATTAGCATCTGCAAATAATTAAGTAAATTAAAGAATTGCGAACATATTACTAATAAATCCATTCATGTCAGCGTCAGAAATTTGCGTGCGTGACGTACACCGGCCCTATGCTTATCGAAGGAGGAAAGAGACAAAGCGAAAAAAGAAACGAAACAGCCAGAGAACGCGCGAGAACGTTCGACGGGCCCAGAATTACCTAACAATAGATACTGTGCAAAGGATTAGGAAACAAAACCCTAGCCAGTGAACCATAGCAATGGGCCACCGGAGTCCTACGCGCCAAATACCCCTGTCTGTAGATAACGGGCAGCCGTCAAACGTCCTCGATAAACAAAGCGGCAGGACAAGCAACTAACAAAATGTCCGCGTTAAACAATTTCTTTAGTTAGAGAGGGGGTAGCCCCAGGGAAGGGATTCCCGGTCATATAAGGGAGTTTTTGGGAGCGCGCACACACTACCATACGAGTTTTCACTGCGGTTAGACGCGACAGTAACGTTCGCGACAGTCTCGATCTCCCTGCGCTTAAGTTTTAACTAGTAAGATACATTTACATATTTCTGTTAAATTCATTTTAACTTGGAATTCTGTCTAATGAGTTTCGGGGGTACAGAAACCTAAGATATCCTTGAGTTATCTGAGACGCATTAAATTGCGTATCGATTCCTTTTGAATATCGGAAGGACTTAGAATTCTAAGACAATCCTGGGTAATCCGAGGCGCATTCACTTGCGCATCGAAAGCCCCGGAGAATCTGGTTTTCCAAGTAATTATTTTTCTGCAACAAGAGTTAGCCGGAGGATCCGAGGTGCATTCAGCTGCACCTAGGAAATCCCGACAAGTCTCTTGCACGTCCCGACCTGAACCGTTTTCGGAAAACCTGAGGCGCATTCGCTTGCGCATCGGCGGCCCCCAAACGTTCAGTCGGTTTGATGAGTAAACGTCTCAAACGAAAAACGCGTGCCGGACAGATTTCCAAGACCAGACATTTTTATGGTAAACTAGAGAAAGCAATAAAAGCCTTTATTGCGGAAGAAGATTTCGTTGATATGAGTAAACGTCTCAAACGAAAAACGCGCGCCGGACAGATTTCCAAGACCAGACATTTTTATGGTAAACTAGAGAAAGCGATAAAAGCCTTTATTGCGGAAGAATATTTCGTTGATGTCCTTCTTCAACCTCCAAAATTCCCCCAACGTGTTAATTAATCTGCCTCATCCCAGGGGAGTGTCGCGTAGACACGCTTGACCCGAAACCGTAATTATCTTTAACTTAAAATCTCGATAAATAAATCGGGAAGACGCGAAATCGCGACATAAATTCGACGGTCGCGGATAGTCCGTAATATAATTCTGGTGACAGCGGCGCGATAGTCCGTGACAATATCAATATTTGCTTATATTTCAAAATTGAATACAGGATGTTTTGGCGCCTGTACGCACTGCGGAAAGCACGGAAAAGACTAATTTAGAATAATAAAATAACGAGGAAAAGTTGATATAAATATAATTTGGATATCTTGATTGCAGAATTTATAATCGATTTATTACTCTCAATAAAACTCGGATACTGATCAAATATAAGTATATAGTGATATATTTTTACGTGTTGTCATAAAATTGAATATATTTCTTTACTTATACTATTTAACATAGTTTATTTTATTTAAAAATTGTGCATTACAAGTTTTATAATTTTTTATATGTAACACTTGTTATATATACAAATTGAAATCGTGTTCAATTATATCATGATAAAAATATTTGAGTAGATTGTATTATGCATGCAAAGTTCCACTTTTTCAAGATTACGTAAATTTCGAACACTCATTGACAATCTTGTATAAATGTGACTTTGTAAATACGTAGCAATATATCTTCGAACAGAATGTAAATTTGTTTTGAAGTATAGGATCGCGAAGCCTTAATTTTTTGAGCAACAACCAATATTTGTAGTGAGGAAACACGGTAGAAATATGTTAACACGTTAAGTGCCACGCCGATTTTACGTGCCGTTCCGATCAGGCCACAGTTAGCCGTCAAGCCGGTCACTCCGAGTCACTTGCCGATAGGCAAGCCAGAGTATAAACAGATGGGTCAGGTAACTTTTTTCAATCATAATAAATATAATCAGGAGTGATGGTAAGTAAACGAAAGTAAGGAAAGTCCTTTATTAAAAGGACATTTCGCGTCACGATCTATCGTCGGGACCGATTTTTTTAATATTAATTTATACTACGAAGATTCGCGGTTTTTCGGGGGCAACGTGCCTACGCGACACTCCCCTGGGATGAGGCAAATTATTTTATATCTTTGAGCCAATTTCTCGAGGGATGAGGTAAATTCTTGCACTAAACCACCGTAGGAATGCGCTTGTTCCAGGAAAGGTACCTGAGTGGATGCAGGAGATTAACAGTAACAAAGGAGATTACAGTAACAAGTAACAAAGTTTTTTCTTGTTTTCTCGAGGTTTGAATAAAATGTCTAACTTTGGAATTCTGTCCGGCACGCGTTTTTCGTCTATCACGTTTACTCATCAAACTGAGTGAAACCTTTGGGGGCCGCCGATACACAAGTGAATGCGTCTCAGATTACCCGGGATTGTCTTAAAATTCCAAGTCCTTTCGATATTCAAAAGGTGCCAAGTGAATGCAAGTGAATGTGCCTCAGAAAACTCAAGGATATCTTAGGTTTCTGTGTCCCTAGAGACTCGTTGGATAGAATCGCAAGTTAAAATGAATTTAACAAAATATATATAAATAAAACTATATAGATCTTATTGAATATAT
>JBCFXI010002593.1:0-20175 GCA_038496175.1 Ampulex compressa | reverse complement strand
TTATTATTATTATTATTATTATTGGGTAGCGGGAAAAGTATAGAGAGATTTTTCGTTACTTTTTAATTAAATGTTTCTTTTATTTAAGATAAATTTTATTTAATTATATATTGGTCATTATTATCTATGACCTTTTGCCATGTTGTGAGTAGCTCCATACTTTCATTAGTGTATAACTTTCGGAACTTCTGGCCAATGAACTGAGACAACTCATTATCAGTCTTTTTTTAACGTGAATTTCTTTTCATTAAGGAAATTGATAATCTGAGGGTGCAAGGTCTGGGCTATAAGGTCGATCTATCAAAACTTCTTAGCCAAGCTCTGTCAATTTTTGCCGCGTCATCAAAGATGTGTGTGGTCTAGCGTTGTCGTGATGGAAGACAATACCCTCTCTATTTTCCACAATAAGTCAACCGAAGCGAGGTGCATCTTTAACATGGAAGTTTCCAGAATGGATGCGAGCAAACCATGTACATGCTTTTGCATTTCATAAAGCATCTTGACCGTAAACGCCACAAATATTTTCCCGGGCTTGCGCATCATTCTTGCCTTTCTCCTAGTAAAATTGCAAAATATAGTTAATTTTTCAGAAACTTCACTCATTTTTACATTGATATAACTTTTAACACGCTTGATGAAATACAAAGCCGTCTGCATGAAAATTATAAATTGAAATGTCACCTTTGCATGCATGTCAGTACGACGCGATTTGGTGTAGTATTGCCCGATACACCAAACACCATCCAGTGACAAAATCTCTCAATACTTTTTCCCCAACCAAATATACGAAATGAAACGCTTCAATACATTGAAAAACAAACTGGTCAATAAATCCAGGAGAAGCTAAAAATGGATCGGTTTAATCGTGAAACATACAGAAAGACGGATATAAGCCTTGTTGTTCTTATTACGCAATATCTGAATAGTAAAGGCTCAAGCGTAATCGACAGCGCATCGTGTGAATAGGCATGTAAGCATGACGCGGGAAGTAGGCAAATTCCTTATCAGATAATCGTGTCTTAAATTCTGACCTAAAGCACGCCATGCAGTTTTGTAGTATAGTCTTAACGCTGGTTTTATCGGCCAAAATCCAACACCGCATACGAATTACCGCAAGTATTATTTGTATTCCCGTATGCAATAATCTATAATGTTCGACTGGAACAAGGAGACGAGTTAGTCATACGTTAATTTAAAATTTGTTGAATTTCTGTTGACTTTAATTAATTTATTTGTTACTACTTTGGGCATTAACGGTGAGGTATACCTGAGCAAATGGTCACCCGCTGTTCTATTACTTTATAGAAAACTCAAACAAAGGATCACCAGGTAACGACTTGGTCAAATAACCATAAAACATCTGGTGAACAAATGCTTACACAAGTAAAAATTAATAAATAAAAAAAAAATAGCCAACGTTCTTCCAACGTTCGAAAACTTCTATTCAAACAATACACGAGTACACATCGATAGACGATCCTTCAACTAGAGGTAACCGAGAATCATACGGACCTTTTAATCGAACATCACGCGAGTACAGACCGATAGGCGATCCCTCAAACTAGAGATAGCCAAGAATCGTGTCAAGGAATTCTATTAATCGACACTGCAGTACAATTCGATAGACGATCCCTCAGGCTAGAGGTAGCCACTAATTTTGTATTGATCGTAGAAGTTTACACTAAGCAATTCATATATAACCAATCTTGTTATTCATTCTGTAAATATAGAAGTTGTTGTTATATTGCGAGTGCTCAATTCTCGAACCATAACTCCAGATCCTGTCGTACCACCCAACTACTCGCCGTCCGAAAATCTGGTACGGCGAGGTGAGCTACTTTTGGGAGCGCCACCATATGTGGGAGCAGCAGTTGCTTACGAGAAAAATCACTCAAAAATTGCTATCTAGCGACACTCACCCAACCAACGATGCACCACGGCCTCCATCAGGTTAAGAGTTGCTCGTGGATACGAGAGAGAGAAAGGAATACACACGCCTATTTTTCTTTCAGCCTCAACGTACGCACGACAGAAGATTGATTTATTAAGCAGCCGAATTCTGTGTGTATGACATCTACATTATTCTTACCCAAGAATGGCGTTAGTTGTAACAGATTATTTTTACCAGAAAATTCGCAACCCCACTCAAGTCTTACAAATATTTGAAACCCAAAATGCTTGAGACCGCGCTGATTTTAATAAAATGGTCATTGCCTATGCAATTTCGTTTAGAAACAATGATCCATTATTACGCTTGTTAAACGATTTTCTTATAAAATACATGCAGTAGCTTATAATAAGTTTACCTTAGACAAAGATTAATATTTCTTGAATATCGAAAAGTCGATTTGCATGCCGATTAACATTAGGTTCGCCGTTTTCGTTTTAGAAAGATGTTCGGTTATAAGCCGTTCATTCCGTGGCCAAAGCTCGTCATGGAGTTTTAATCAACCAGGTCCCTTCCGCCAAATGTCAACTTCGTTGCGGCTGCACCACACGAGAAATGGCATTTGTAAGGCTATTCTGCAATCGTATACGCTTCTATTAGCACTTTCTCCTTACTGTCTGCACCTCTGTAACTCGATTTGTAATAAATAGCTTCCGCTAGCAATGGCTAGCCCGAGATTCATGCCAGTGTAATTCAAGATATAAAAAGTAATATTTATAATTGGTGCTACCTTGGATTTGGAACATAGTAACCTCAATGTCTAGGTTCCATGATTCATGGATCGCCGATATATGCGAGATCCGTATGCAACCTTAAAATCTTGCAGCTTCGTTACTCGAGGAGCGTGTTGTTTTCCTCCATTTATGCGCAACCTTGATAGCTAACGCACGTAATGAACCCATTCTGTGATGAGTCTATTCAGATAGACACGCCCCATCGAGTCTTCGGCAATCACCGTCTTTGTAGAAGTAGCTTCACTTCAAGAATGATCAAGCCAACGAGCCGCAATGGATTGAATATTTGGAGAATCGTCGATAACACAACGCGTTCAATGGCTTGCGCCGAAATTGATACTCTCAACTGAAACTGGTACCGCACCTTATCGAGCTGACGATTTCAGCACAAAACTAGTTATATATTTTCTTCTGAGATAATTCACATGAATTCCGCGGGATCTTTGTCCGACATTTTCAACAAGCCAGAGTCCTTCCCATACATTTTCGTAGGTTAAATCATTTTAAGTAAGCAATGTGTCAATTTTTCAACTTAATTCTTCTACCATCTTTGATAGTGCTTCCGCCGGAGAACAAGTCGTTTATATAAAAATACATTTTTTATGATATTGCTATTCTTGGAAAATACATCCTTCTGGTCGTCTACTAGTTAAAATAAGCATTATATGATAAAATACATAAATGATACCAGCCCGTATGTAATGATGTTACGTTTACCAATGCGAATTGGCTCATTTGATATGAACGGCCACACAATTTGTGGTAGCACGTGATTCCTTGCAGCCAGGGTGATTTAGCGAGACAACTTTGCGATATCTGCGATGAAGATGTATTTATGCTGACAAAATTTGAAAAAGATGGATAATAATTCTTGCTGTAGGGTTGCACCGGCTATTAAGATGCCCTTTAACGATACATTTGTCATCTTCTTGATTAACACGTCAAAGACCACGCACAACTTCTTCCTAATACTTGATTTTTTCAACACCGCTTGATGTAGTATAAAGTAAGGCTTTATATTTCTCTGATGTGTATTCGTAATCTCCATCATATGATTGAGGGCTAAGTATTCTTCCATAAAAAATTCATACTGACGTTGAACTTCTAGTTATCATAAAGTAAGTTATGTAACTAGTCATGAAGTAGTTAGTAACTAAAATTATCAGTACTGGACGCCAGTGAATCGACACCATAAAACAGGAAATCATCGTACCAGGAAATGGGGAGAAGGTCTGCGAATATATTAACTCTTCAACATCACGAATTCTGAGAACCACAGAACAAAACCGAAATCTAAAACGCATGGGATAGATACACGTACAGAATCAGGTCATGCTGTCGTCATTTTTTTTGTTAGGAAGGGGTAGAACTCTATCGATATCTGACATGGTACTTTTGGCCACCACACACAGTTAGAATATCATTATACGAGTTTGCACCACGGTTAGAGGACTATAGAAAGGTAGCTAATGGTCTCTCAATCTCCCTGTTTATTCTGGTATGGTCTCCCAGATTAACACTGGTAAGGCTTAAACATTTATAATCATATTTTTTAAGAGAGCTTTTTTCCATTTAGTAGTGGATATCCTGTTATTTGTAAACTACCTGAGGCGCACTCGACTGCGTATCAAAATGAGTACAAATACCTGGAATCAAACAGCATTTAGTTTTTTTCATAATCGGAGAGTTCCGATTTGTTCTGGCCTAAAGTCACCTCCGGAAAGACTGAGGCGCACTCGGTTGCGTATCGGTGTAACCGAAAGGGCCAAGGGTCAGTTTGATGAGAAGAAAGTTCAAATGTAAATCTCGCAGTGGACAAAAGCTAAATGTTAAAAGGTTTTACTTCAAATTAGAATCTTCAATAAAATCTTTTATTTTAAAAGAAGGCTTCGCTGCTCTTCAGGATTTTTCTCAACCTTCTATATCCGTCCTAGAACCATTCATTGAACTGAACATCCTTACGGTGATTTCGTCAATGAATTCACTGAATGCCTGGGAAAATTCACCCGAGATCGTGGGTAAACTTGCCTCATCCCAGGGGAGTGTCGCGTAGACACGATTGACTCAAAGTTATAAATTTCTTGATGTTAAAACTATAATTAAAAGTCGATAAAAACGATAGATCGTGACAGTCCCATAGAAAATAAATGAAAACTCATTCATTATATTGTATAATATAACTTTCTAGAAATACCCATTACTATAATCATACAGATCTTAATTTCAACATTAGCAGAGAAAAGACATTCTTATCGTAAACCTGGAACTTGTGAATTTGTTGTAACGATAGTTATCCATAGATTAAATACACGTTGCATGCTTTCTTCAACTTTTAAGATGTTTCATATTTTTCACCATTTAATAAATATGGAACGATTTAGAATTATACATAATAATCATTTACTAAATGCTGTATTGAATAAAGAAAATAGGTGAGAATTCTTGGAATATTTCCTAATGTTTCTTTCGGCGATGTGTCACATATGCCTGCACTTGACCGTTTACTTTTTGAGCACAGCACAGTGGCCAGTAACGTGGTGAAAGATGTGGAAGAGTATGTTTCGACACATAGAAAAAAGGACAGACGTAAAGTACACCTCGTGGATGCATGAAGTACAAGCGTGACAGACGCGCTTTGAGAGGGAACACTTTTATTGTTACTGTATCACACTTAAATTTTAAGTAAAAACTAAATTTAATGCTATAATTTATTGATTATACGAAACCACTGCCTTGTACAGGGAAAATTAAGAAATATTGGTTTATTATTTTTTTAAGGATGATACATCTTTCCAAAAAATCTGTAGAAATAATACATTAATATAGTATAATGTTATAAGGAACTTCTGAATTTGCAAAAATATGCGCATGGGCACATGAAAAACAAAAACAATAATATAAATAAATATGGATTTTTAATTTTGTTTTACATGTGTGTCTACTTTAAAAAGGCTATAAGAATCTATATCTTTAAGAAATAATACTGTTACTGCTTCGGATGTTAACGGTGAGGTATATCTAAGCGAATAGTCACGAGATGTTTTATTACTCTATAGAAAACTCAAGCAAAGCGTTACCAGGCAAGGACCTGGTCAAATAACCATAAAACATCGGGTGAACAAATGCTTGCTTAGGTAAAAATTAATTATACCTGAGCTTCATTATACCTGATGAATTAATCTTCAATGCCAGTTAAATAGCCAACATTCTTCCAACGAACAGGAACTTCTGTTCGAACGATACGCGAGTACACATCGATAGGCGATTCCTCAATCTTGAAGTAGCCACTAATCATATCAATCGTAGAAGTTCGTTACACGAAGTAGTTCATACGTAATCAACTTTGTTATTCATTCTGTAAATATATACATTGTTGTTATATCGCGAGTGCTCAATTCTCGAAACTTGACTCCGGATCTTGTGATACCACCCAACTAGTTGCCGTCCGAAAATCTCGTACGGCGAGGTGATCTACCTTTGGGAACGCCACCATATCTGGGAGCAGCTGTTGCTCAGAGGAAACATCACCAAAAAATTGTTATCCAGTGACACTCGTTCAACCAACGATACACACACCACGGCCTTCTTGTCGGGTTAAGGGTTGTTCGTGGATACGAGAGAGAGAGGAAGAGACACGCCTTTTTTTCTCTCAGCGTTAATGCACGCGACGGAACATTGGTTCATCGAGCAGTCAGGTCCAGCATGCACGACGTCAACAAATACACTTTAATAATCATAACAAGACGGCAGTACTAGAAACATATAAAAGTGTTTAATCGATTCTTTCCACTTATCACCAATATTTAAATATTTTCGTAACGTTTTAAAAACGAATTTTACAGTGAGAATACTGAAAAAGAATTCACGTGCATGTTCGTTATTGAATAAAACATCTTCAATTTTTCCTATAATCTGAGCGAAACAAAGAAAGTAGCGCTTAAACTATAAATCTCGTATAACTCAGTAAATACTCGAGCAATAGGAGTAACACCTTGATATTTGGCAAGAAAGATTTCTTTCGAGAAATCTATTAAATAATATGTACATACCAAACTCAATCCAGCTTGGGGGCACTTTTACGATGCTTTTGCGGCTTTTTATATTTCTATATTTACTAAATCTAATTCTACTGAGCTAAGAAGTCAAACAATCAAAACATTTACATAATTATATATAGAATTCGGTATTGGGACACAACAGCACTTTTGTATAATATATTATATATTTAATAGATTCAATAATAAAAATATATATTTACTCAGGGTGTCGTTAAGGAGAACACTGCCTTCTTGATTCTCATTCTTAAGTCACATCACATCCCGCATTCCTTTTATCAAAAAAACTTGTATCTTTTATCAGCGTGCTTCAAAAAGAAGCGCATCTTCACAGTCCTATCGCTTTTATGCAGTTCGTCGTCTTTCATATACATATATACAATAGAAATATACGAAAAAATTAGCTAATCATGAATAATACTTTGTATAACATGAACTTATCACTATCTTTTCAAATAAACGTTTATTTTTTTTGTTTTTCGTTTTAAAAGAGTTATTTATTGTCTTCAACTTGATAATCAAACCCGATAGAAAAATTATGGAAACATACATTATCTTTTGAAATTGGTAAAGACCACCTCTGAAGCATCCCTCCTAAGCTAACTAGTTGTACCTGCTCCGTATATGTATGCAGCGTGTATATATCTTCACTGTATAGAACATCAGAATCTGCAGGAGGCGGATATCGATTAACAACGGCTGATAAATTTACAAGGTTTCGAAGAAAATTCGCCTGAATAACTAGTAGCTATATCTCGATACTGTGGAACTCGTTAGCATTATTTTCAAGTTAATTCAACTGGCCGTCCGGCGTAGGGATTCTCGTTTCCCGCTTTTCTCTTTCTTTTGCGAAGGCGCAATTAAAATCAGTAACGCTGCATCTGTTCTCATCCGTAGGAAGGAGATCTGCTTATGTCGATATCCACGGTGGGAAGGGGAGATCTCCCTTTTCGTTTTATATTATTGCAGCTCCACGTCTTCCTTTTATTATCGGCTACGCGATTTAATTGGATTGCCCGCTAATGAGTTCCTTCCACGCTAATCGGCTACACGGCCGATGTAGACCCGCGTCGCGTTTCCAATTACCACTAATATCGGCACTTATTAAACCCGAGCCAATTACGGATACGTGGCTCTAATTATGGGAAGCAGAAGGGGATTTGAATGCATTGCCGAACGTGCGCCGGTCATGCCGTGCCCGACGGTGCCACAGTCGTCCAAAAGGCACCCAGGGGCACTCTGGAAAATCAATTCTATTCGATTTTGAGTCGAGCAAATGAGCCCCGTACTGACTGCATCTATATCCATGACGCGGCGATACCAGTCATGCGTACTTGCCCCACTAATTATAGTTACACGACTGAGCATGGGGCCGCAGTGATTATGAGCTATTTATTAATCTTCCATAGACCAACAACCGTCGTGTTTTCCGTACCTAGGAATGTTTGCCGATGAGACCGACTCTCGTGGGATTTTCGACGATATTAAAGCCTGTCGTAATACGGACGAAGTGATTACAGCGTTCTGTGCGCAAAACGCGTTTTATCCATGTAGGTGTACGGTTTCATGCTGTACATGATATTTACAAAGTAATCGTTTATTTTGCAAGATGGAAGAAATTATGAAAATTAATATTTTTGAAATTTTCTATATATGTATTCTATCAATGTCTCTATGAATTACAAAGCGATTTGCTGATATTTAAAATACAGAAACACGTATATCATTGGTTATATTGAAGATAGCCTCATCAATACGAATCTGAAAAACAACTTTGTATATAATTTTTCTAATAATCAACGTCAGGCTGGATAAAATCCCAAAAGCAAAAATCTGCACGGCTAAGAAAATAACTATTGAGACAATTTCATATAGTTGTATGTAGCGCGCTACTGTTTTTTATTGAAAGTCGACTATGTAAAAAATATCATGACGAAATGCTAGGAAATATAAAACAAACCAATAAGTAGTTTTGCACGACCTTTCGTCTCAGTTGCGAATTATCTTCAGGTATAAAATTTTTGATTACAATGATGTTAAGAAATTAATAAAGAAATTGAAATGTTTAAGATGTACGCACGAGTATGAAACATTCACTTGTTATTCAGATGGTCAAACATAGGTATTCTTAGTTGTAAGAGAACCTACATGACTTTTCAACAATTCGCGGCACAAGACGTAGTAATCCTGATTGTTATACCGAAAAAGCCAGCTTCTGTTGATACCCTAACAAGTGGTTCCTGCGATTTATTTCGTAGCGAAAAGCGTTGTATTCCCTAGTTGTGAACGAAAAACCCAAAAGCCTAGGCCACCAGCATAGCGCCAAACGTCGTGCTTGAACTTCATTGGGCGTCAATCTCCCTGTAGAGAGCTACGGTGGTGCAGTAAATAAAAGCAGACTGCCACGTGGCAGACACCCTTTTTCAAATTCTGCCCATCACCTCTGGTTTTTCCATGTAATATGTATACTGTAGATCTGGTGGTTCGGAACCCACTTTAAACAGTAGGTCCTAAGCCAAATGACCTACCGTCTAGCCTAGTATCACCTAGTTTCATGCCGTCTAGCCTAGTTTAATACCGCCTAACCTAGTACCGCCTAGTTGCCGCCTAGCCTAGTTCAGTACCGCACATTCTAATACTACCTAGTTTAGGACAGCCTACACTTAAGACCGTCTCGCGCATACCGCGTTAGCCTTCCGCACCGCATAGCTTAATACTCATTGTACATACATACAATAAAACTAGCTTAGAGTATCAAACCAATTGTCTTTTCATTCGAGGCTAGCAAACAGAGCCACGGACAGAGCCGGCCACCTTTGTGACGTACACCGGCCCTATGCTTATTGAAGGAGGAAAGAGACCAAGAACGCGCGAGAACGTTCGACGGGCCCAGAATAACCTAACAATAGATACTGTGCAAAGGATTAGGAAACAAAACCCTAGCCAGTGAACCTTAGCAATGGGCCACCGGAGTCCTACGCGCCAAATACCCTTGTCGGTACATAACGGGCAGCCGTCAAACGTCCTCGATAAACAAAGCGGCAGGATAAGCAACTAACAAAATGTCCGCGTTAAACAATTTCTCTGGTTAGAGAGGGAGTAGCCCCAGGGAAGGGATTCCTGGCTATATAAAGGAGTTTTTTGGGAGCGCGCACGCACCAGTGATGCCAGGACGTGGGATTTTTTCCCACTTGAGAGCTTTCATGCGCATGCGCATGCTGACGTCACAGCTCGACAAAGGTTGTTTGCATGGACGTATCTATGTGCAACAGTAGATACGTGTAAAGGGCCCTAATTTCTACCGTATTTCAATTGTCACGGGGGTCTAACGATACCCCATATTTGAGTAAAGTATATACGTTACTGAGAATTCGGTAGGGCGCAAGAGTGGGAAAAATCCCACGGGCCCTAATTTCTACCGTATTTCATTTGTCACGGGGGTCTAACGATACCCCATATTTGAGTAAAGTATATACGTTACTGAGAATTCGGTAGGGCGCAAGAGTGGGAAAAATCCCACGCCTGGCATCACTGGCACACACTACTACACGAGTTTTCACTGCGGTTAGACGCGACAGTAACGTTCGCGACAGTCTCGATCTCCCTGCGCTTAAGTTTTACTAGTAAGATACATTTGTATATTTATTTCCGTTAAAATTCAGTTTAACTTGGAAGTCTACCTAACGAACCTCGAGGGCACAGAAACCTAAGATATCCTTGAGTTATCTGAGGCGCATTAAATTGCGTATCGATACCTTTTGAATATCGAAAGGACTTAGAATTCTAAGACAATCCTGGGTAATCCGAGGCGCATTTACTTGCGCATTGAAAGCCCCGGAGAATCTGGTTTTCCAAGTCATTATTTTTCTGCAACAAGGATTAGCTGGAAGATCCGAGGTGCATTCAGCTGCACCTAGGAAATCCCGACAAGTCTCTTGCACGTCCCGACCTGAACCGTTTTCAGAAAACCTGAGGCGCATTCGCTTGCGCATCGGCGGCCCCCAAACATTCAGTCGGTTTGATGAGTAAACGTCTTAAACGAAAAACGCGCGCCGGACAGATTTCCAAGACCAGACATTTTTATAGTAAACTAGAGAAAGCAATAAAAGCCTTTATTGCGGAAGAAGATTTCGTTGATATTCTTCTTCAACCTCCAAAATTCGCCCAACGTGTTAATTAATCTGCCTCATCCCAGGGGAGTGTCGCGTAGACACGCTTGACCCAAAACCGTAATTATCTTTAACTTAAAATCTCGATAAATAAATCGGGAAGACGCGAAACCGCGACATAAATTCGACGGTCGCGGATAGTCCGTAATATAATTCTGGTGACAGCGGCGCGATAGTCCGTGACACCTTCCTCCCGCATCTCGACGTTGTCTTACCTCCGGAAATAATGTCACAGACTGATTACCCGGCATTGCTCCGAGATTTATTTATCGCAGGGTTCTATTTGACTGAAAAAGGAATGAAATTTATGTATAGCGTAAAATCGAAGTAATATTATTTACAGGTATTTAACAGTTTGGTTTGGTATACAAATTATAAAGTAAAATTTTTTACAGATTTACTGCAACGTTAATTTAACCCATAACTGATTATAAATAGCATTTTTAGTCTTACCTCCAGAAGTATCAATGAATAAATTCTTTGACGAATTCACCCTTGAGCAACCAACATCAACTTAGCGATTCCGAAAATTATGGATTTGTCACTAATGTAAGAATGACCTCCCTACGAAACCTGATGAGTCTTTGAACGTACGATACAATTTTACAACGCTTTTTTTAGATTTTTTGGACTTGCAGTACGATGGAAAATATTTTTCGGCTAGTCTGAAGAGATAATCAACGATAGATTTGCTATAAATAACGTTATTATTCATATTCCCAAATCTTTCTGAAATTTCTTCAAGTAATCGAAGGTGTAACGCTTGCATTATTACTTTTTTTCAAGCTTATATAAACTCGATACTGAGCAGCAAAAAAAGTGTGAGATAACACATACAAAAACGATAGTTTCATTCAAACGATGCGCGAGTGAGTCACTATAGTGGCGCGCCGTAATATAAAATGACACCCCCGAAGCCACTATAGTGGCGCATCGTGCCTAAGAGGTTAAAGTGTGTCAAGTAAGGCAATGTCCTACGATTTTGCGGGCGTGTGTACCTTGGGATACAGGGGTAATGTGAACTCTGCCCAACGTAGTGGTGCTTATTTCAGTTCTGTACTTCCCGAGATTACACCTCAATCGTAGCGATGTCCTTTTTGCGGTCTGAACTTTGCGAAGGGTTAGGGCTTCCGGGTCAGCAAGTTACCGGCGCAAAATTTGACGCAGAGAACACGTAATGTGTAACTTGTAACGTGAACGTGTATCGTGCAATGCAAATGAATTCATTTCTTTCTTAATAGTTTACTGACGGGTAGCCCATTTATCGGTTGTTCGTTCACTACGTATACGCACCGATAGAATATTAATCTGTTTTCTATCATTGATACTGACCGACTGATAGTTATATTAATAAACTTTTTGCACCGACATTTATGGACTGTAGATCGGTCGTTATGGCAACCAATACTTTACTATCCATTATTGAGGTACAATTATGAGATTGTACGACTAAAAGTTCCTATATTTTTATATAACTTTAAAAAAATATTACATATTGTAGAATTGGCACTCTTCCATAACATAAATAGGTGTGTGCGGGATAATTTGGCCGGAGGGCCTGAGTAGCGCATTCGTCACAGCAGTCGCCCGAAAAACGAAAGATCTCGGGTTTGAGTCTGAGTCCAGCAATTCAACGGTCAAAATTTTTCTGTAGCGACTATATGCCCTTCACAATAAATAAAGAAAATAATATTGAAGAGTTATATTTAGAGAATAAGTGCATGTAAGTATTCGCGTGCGATGATTTAGGCCAAAACAGAGCTGAAGTCAGAGAAATGTTTAGGGCCAAATGACCGATAAGACACGCGTAATGTGATATTGTTCCGTATATTGGAAGTGCGATTCTCTTCCCTTTGTTGAAGCGATAGACTTGCTATGATAGGGCACCTCGAAGAAAAGCTTCAAGGGAACGATTCGAAGAAGCGTTTCGAGCATATAAATTCGGAGAAGCCCGCAATCATGAAAAAACGAGGTGTGAGAATCTTTTAAAAGAAGGGAGTCCAGACGGGCAGTCAGTTAGAAATAATGAGAGCGGTGGAGTCAGTCAAAGGCTGAATGTAAAAAGTGTTTGTCTTTCAAACAACGGTTTTTGTACGCTATCCTAAAATATACCTAGTTGTGGGAAAGAAAGAGTGAGAGTCGAGTTTGAGAATCTTCCTGCTTCTGCCTACGACATAACAGTAAGATGTTCCACTGCAAACGGTCGGTACACATGGTGCATTTAGACAATACGAGTATCACAAGCATATCGAATTGTGGAAATATAACAGACCTTCAGGTATTCCAGTTATTGTAATAAGGTCTGCTAAGTGCGTAAAAGAGGAATTTTCAGGTAATAAAACAAAATTTTCGGATACTAAACGTGGTGATAATAACTTTTTTTTAGTACTTTGAAATACAGGCCAAAAAAATGAGCAAATTAGATATTTCTGGAAAGGACATCATTTCGATTATTGAATTATATAAATTCTTCAATGCGAGTCATCGGTTGAAATAAAAATTAAATATATAAATAAATACATTGTGTACAGCTACTTTGTTTGTGTTTTTTGTGGACATTCGTACGTCGAGGGTCGCAGACGTCGCGGTTCTCCTCGCGGATATCCGAACTGCTTTTCAAGTCGAGATATCGCTTCGAGAAGATGGAAGCCCGATGAAACTCAAGCACGAAGCTTGGCGCCGTGCTACTGGCCTAGACTATCGTGATTGTCGCTCATGCCTAGGGAACACATATGCCCTTCACTAGGAAATTAATCGCGCGAACCACTAATTGGGGTGTCAATGGAATCTGGCTTTTTTGGGTTTGCTACACCTTGTTTCACGAATCGAGATGTTCGAGAATGTTGAGTAGAGTTCACCTCGTGTTGTAAATACACGATGGTCGTGATATGTGAGAGTCAACGAGCTAGTCGTTTGGCTACGTTGCTCGGTTAGTGTTATGATGGAAGTGTTTTACTGCGTGTCTATCGCGGAGTGTTGCTGACTTTAGACTGATGCTTTCGAGACGCCTTGATGTTCAAGAAGGGTTCAGCCGGTTCTCCTCGGGGTGAGTTTCAGAGATTTTTCGTTATTACCTGCCTCCTATTGATTTTCGAAGGTATCTGTACGGCCTCTTTAGAGTGATTGGTCGGTTGTATTTTTAGAGAAAATGCAGTCCTGGTGGTAGCCAGATTATCGTTCGTTGACCGTTTTCGAAAGTCAAAAGTGACTCAAAACAATAGGAGGACACGTGTACTGCAGATGGGCGAGAATCGCGTTTAGTTTGGAGGAACACTAGATGTTTTATTGCCTAAGTACCTCTGAAGCTAAGCAGAGGCCCAATGCGTAAAGAATAGAGCGGTCACTTCGGTATCGTTCGACCCTTGAAAAACACGATAACGAACCTCTGGGTACCTCGCTTGACTCTGCCTATTGTTGCGCCGCAACAACTTGATATTTACAATAAAATAAAACATGTATTATTACAACACAGTTTTTTGAAATAATAGAACATGTGAATATTAAAATATTAGAATAATTAATGTTTGTATTAAAGAAAGTCTATTCTAATAAAATATATTTTAAAGGTATTTCCAAAGATGTGTGCAAATATCATGGAAGTTTATATCGAAGGTTGTGACATGAACCATTTATAACTTCATATCATTTCAGATTTATCTGAATGGGGTAAAAGGAATTTTATTTTTTATTCTTCACTCTTTTACATTAATTGATTACACTCTGAATACATTACAAATTGTATTAATTCCAAAGTTATCTTCAATATGAGTAGTAAGAATTTGTATAAAACAATTTACGTAATGTTTGTTAAGTAGCGTCACGCATTTAGGAAATTTATAGTCTATCGTAATTTTGGTGCACGGTAGGAGAAAAAAAATTTAATTTAATGTCACTATGGTATTTTCTATTGGGGAAACTAAATATCGGGGAAAATTAGTCATGCATAAATACTTTTGTGTTCAATTTTAGTAACATCGGCCTATGTTATACAAGTAATCAATTTTTTTATTATTTAAATTATTTACTTAAAATAATAATAGTCTTGTTTATTCACACAATTAAAGACTCTTCAATGTGTCACAAAGTTCAAATACAGCTGTAGAAATTATAGTAGTTTTTGAATAAGTATAAATGTAAGTATATTGTTCTCTGACAAATAAACTCATTATACGATAATCACGTAAATAAAAAGGCTCCTAAAAAAAGTGCAATACGCTTCAATAAAATCGTTAACATTTTAAAAATCGCGATATGTATGACACATTTTATTTATTATTATTATATCTATAATTCATATAATATTTTATTACCATTAACTGATTTCTTCTTACTTATATCCGCTTTTTATGTACTTATTATAATATAAGATTATTTAGGAGCTATTATTAAATAATATAAATATAATATAAAAAAATTTAATATAAACAAATAATAATATAAAACGTCTGTCGATTGTCTCGCAAGTAGAGCCTTAAAATATCGTTGTCAATATAAATAGAATTGAACTTGATGTTAAATTTACATACATGAACAACAAGTGTAATATTAATTAAAGCAAAAGATATGTGAACGATTGCTAAGAAAAATATATGCAAAGTTTGAAGAAATCGGGTTTGTCGGTATTGTAACCGTACGGACGGTCCCATACATTCGGGCGGTCCGCGAGTGGCCGACCGAATCCCCTGATCGACGAAATCTCGTGCGCATGCGTCGAGACCCCTCCTAGATCTACCGATCAATGGAGGTCGATGCAGCGAACGAGAGTGGCACTCTGCATCTGGTGGTTAAATCGGAAGGACGTTTTGAGAAGCATAAGGCATACAGGCCAATTCTCTCTTCACGCGATCGTTCTGATGCTAAACGAGATAGAGTGCACATAAGCACGATCACTCACGGGAATTGCTATCAAAAAAGGGTATTGCTTGTATTCGGGCGCGATAGTCCCGAATACGAAATAATAGTTATTGACTTTATATTCCACAACGACAAGTAAATTGACATCTGTCGGAGCGGGGAAAGGTTAGTGGTATTGAGCCATACGGTTCTACTCAAACCCGACAATCCTAGTTAGCCCACACGGCGCCTCTGAGACGATCTAGCTCACTAAGGTGCCCTACTTATCTTAGATTTGGCGTTTCCGCTGTGCCTGGTAAAGTGCGTTCAGGTGGTGTAGCGCCTGACCGGCTCTGGGTGGTGCGGGTTCGCAGTGCGGCCTTGTGACCCGATCATCTCGCGGAGAACTCGCCCAGCTCACTACGGTGCCTGCCGATTCTCCTAGCGGGTCTATGTATCGCTGATCAACGGCCCTCGTCAGCGACCGTACATACTGATCCTAACCCCGTCCCGGAAGGTACACGAGCAATCCCTGGTGCGTATTCGGGCGTCGTGGGAACGCTCGATATTTGGATTGCCGAACCCACGCACGTTGACTGGATATTCTCCAAGAGGCTGACTCTGGGCCTTACTCTCCTCCCCCCCGCAATTGCGGCCAGACAGATACGGTTGCCAGTTTGGTCAGCTCAGGTCGCGTAAACGAGCTGGACAGTGCTGAGCTGAAGTCGTTTCCCGGGAGCTGGAAAACTCGCAGGGCTCTAGTACCCCTGTGAGTTGTCCTAAGCTTCTTCGAGCGACCCACGCATGACGCCTGCCGTTTGTCGCTCCTAGTTTCAAGGGGAAGCCAGAAGGCACGCGACAAAGGCAATCCTCACTCGTTTCGTTGTGTAGGAAAGTCAATGAAAAACCCCACAGCCTTGACCGCGAGAAGACGCATCGACAAATCTAAATTTAGCCACCAGGAGAAGAGTCAAGCGGGGGGATCATACCTATAAGGTCACGCGAATTCCGTAAACACTACGCACTACGTTTATTTCTCGAGCTGCAGCTCTAGAGTCGTAAAAGGCGAGATCGCGTCACAAGTGATTCACTGATCCGCGTACGCGTTATTAATATTTGTTTCAACGTAACAAGAGTTCTTCGTCGCTCACGGAGCAAAGGTCCGATTGTGACCCCGATCATACACGGATCCCAACGAGGATCTTGCGCAGAATACAATCAGGAAGGATTTTTGATTTCACAATTTATTTTTGAATAAACGATTGGTTATTACTTCAAATTAAGGTGTGTCATCATTCGAATCCTATACCAAGTCGACCACCGTCATCCGAAGTTCGAAGGCCCGAGGCCATTAATATAAATAAACATATAAACAACCGTCCGGCCGGTTGCCTTCGGTAAGGCCCGACGGACTGTTACCATATACGCTGATAATAAATACCTCCATCCTTTAAGCGCTGTAGTATTGATACAGCAATAAGCATCAGAGTTTGCAAAAAATAAACTTAAGACATCCAGGTACCTTGGTTGCCGAACAACCGTGAAAATTTTGGTTGTCTACATAATAATTAAAACAAACTTTATATCCTAATTCTTCGCAGTTAAGTACAAGTGGTTGACTTCTGCATACATTTTACAAGCACAGGAAATTTGTGTTTGTAACCGTTCGGTTACATATACGTCAATCGAGGAATTTCGAAATTCAACAGCCTGATACGAGTCTTGTTCACGCCTGATATCCCTGGAAGGCGTGTAAGGAACGAACATACCAAATTGTGGTACAGCTTGTAATCTGAGAGTGTGTGCAAGCGAGTGCCAATAGTTGGAGGCATCGTAGCAAAAGCGTTGCGCCATTCGGAAAACAAACCGTCTTCTCATCCGTAGCTGATCGGCGTAAGTGCATCAAACCTAGTCGGCCACACAAACTGCTTGTTGGCACCGGCTTCGCATCTGAAAAATCCTGAGAAATTTTAATTCTGTTGCAACACACCGGTAATAGCACAAATTTATTTTGTGCGTAAATTACATACGTTCTGTTGAGTCACTCTGCGCCTTCAGCCGGTCAACTCAGGCGAGGACAATCCGGACGAGGGCAATTCTAGACGGGGGCGATCTAACGGGGCTTTCACGGGGGTTGTAAGGCCGAATCGCGCGGCCGGCACGAATAGTAAAACACCTCAGCAATTTAGGGGTCGTTGTCCAGAATACGAACGAAATTTCTCAATATAGACGTTGGATTATCACAACAAAACAAATCTATTCACAAAAATTCCGTACAAGAGTGCTAAGATATAATCTCATAACACAGCAACACTAAATTACACGGACGCGGCCTTACGCCGTGGTTCCGAATAACTTGTATGCACAAAGCTCAAATCGCTCGTCCGCTCACGGTCGTTCTCCGTACAAGGAGAAGGCTACCGATTTACACGGAGAGGGCGCAACGCCAATGGCTCCAAGTGATAATACACCGTACAAACTTAAAAGCACACTCATTTGCTATAGCGCTTCATACAAGAAGGCCAAACCGACGCGATTATCGCCTCGCTGCTGGCTACTACGAGACCAGATTTGTTCGCCGCGTGCAGAAGCGTGCGGCGAACGCGTCTATGCTTGCGCGTATAGTAGCAACTAGACAGGCGACCTATCTATTATTCGTACGCCTCAACGTAATGCCCGCTTATACCAGGGCTTAAGGGAATTATCTCGAACAGTAGTAGATTTAAATACTTTGCACTGTATTATAAGTTCTTTTCTGACGTGCATACTCTCGCTCAGTGCACAAATACCATTTAGGTTCGTGTGTTCGTCCTCGAATCAGCTTCGGAATTTAAGTGACTACTTCTTTAAGAGTTAGCCAAAATCCAAAGAAGAAGAATAGTTACATTTTTGACAAAGTTAGGAACAAATCTGAACTCACAGCATTTTTGGTCGATCATAGGTTCTTGGATGGCAAACATCTTCTTGATAGTCCATTCGGAAATAAATATTTGTGAATTTGCGTTAAAGAATGTGAATTTTTGTAAAAAATCTATAAAATATATACAATATACTTACTATACAAGAAATTTCTTCTTGTATTTAACCCCATTTTAACGAATTTCTTCCAACCAAAGATTGGATAATTTCTTTATTGAATAATCTCCATAATCCCCTTTAGTATATATGTAATTACCAAGATGATAAGCTCTGCGAACATGCACCAATTTATGTTTCTTAACTTAATTATCTGCCAAATAACACTGTATACACGATTGCACCAAATTTTGTCGATTAAAACATAATACCGTGAAAAGTATCATATATGCATCGAAATCAAAACGTTGAACTCCAATTTGGTTTCAGTTTTCTATATTGTAAATAATTTTCTTCCATCTGAAAAGTATGTTTAGGATAATCACACATATTAAGTAATATGCCTATGAGCAAAATTACTAGAAGGAAACAATATGAAAGATCTTTACCGTGCTTCTACTTGATATGAATGATTGTAACTTATTATATGTGTATCGAGGTTTGTGGACATGGATATCTTCTTTGTTCATATTTATAAGTACATATGTATAAAACGAAATTTCGCGCAGTTTTATTTTTTATATCACGTTCTCTAGATCTTCGTAATAGAAATTCTTAATTCTGAAGCCAATGGCCTTTGTTATATTTAATTATTTTGATACTGAAATGTTAATCTTCCATTTTTTAATAAATACAAAAGATACTGTGTTAATAATAAAACAATTCATGGCGATTTTACATGTGGTATCAAGTTATAATTTCAAACGTCTTCTCCATCTACTCCCAGGAAGGAGCCATATCGCTCATCCATGTAGTAAAATGGTGTTATTAAAATAATGCTTTATTAAAAACGTTAAAATATATACAGTAATTATTGCTGACAAATGAGTGTTAAAATTCGCTATTGAATTGGGCACGTACTTCTTAACAAATCACTCCTTTCTACATGTATCAACTTATCCAAAAACATTATTTACAAAACTCAAAGCAAAAGTCTGTCTATAAAACTTTTCTAAAATCTCCCTCTTTCTCTCTCTGCAATTTCTCTAAGAACTAAATTGATGCCTACGTAATTGTCTTATACACCTAAATTGACCACCCTGTTCCATGGTCGTGTTTAACGATTTTATCTTCCTTCCTACGCGGCGGATGGATTATCCCCATTCCAGATAAATACCGCGGTTTAAAAATCTCGCATACCTCATAATAACCGTATTTGTTATTAGTTTTAAGGTAAGGAGTTTCCTAAAATATATTCGGTAAAGTTAAGGAAATTTAGAGAGGAGGATAAGCATGAAATATCTATTGTTGCGGCGCAACAATAGGCAGAGTCAAGCGAGGAACCCAGAGGTTTATCATCGTGTTTTTCAAGGGTCGAACGGTACCGAAGTGACCGCTCTATTCTTTACGCATTGGGCCTC
>JBCFXI010002592.1:0-20196 GCA_038496175.1 Ampulex compressa | reverse complement strand
TCGCGTAACAAAGCGACAGAGGGCTACCAGGGGCCCGTTTCAGAAAACTCACGGTTCCTGTATTACAAGCTTTTCCTTCAAATATCCTATATCAATTTTAAATAAAGAACTCGTAATGCAGGAACCGTAAGTTTTATGAAACGGGCCCATAGTTTTTTAAATATCGCGCTATTATTATCGACGATCAAAAAGTGTACCCAATGTACCAACTCTGAGTAATCGGCTTTTTGACTTTGAGCGCTGCATTAAAAAAAAATTGGGTAATTACCACGATTAACGATAATCCTGTTTATCGATGAAAAGTATGTTTTATTATTAAACTATTACATGGCACATGGTCGTTATTTATGGTTGTTGCACATTCTAGTTGCCAAAGTGTCTGTATTTTTGCGAACCGCGTTTTTCGTCTCTTGTTCTACACAATATTATCCGTATTATTCGATCTGCCACAATCACGAGCAGCGATAAATTGCGCTACGATTTAATGACAATTGCGGTTAACCTTGTTAATCTATGCGAAGTGACGTAACCCTCTCTTATATCTATATTGTCTCAATGTAATAAGATACCTGTACGTGTCGCGTAAGAAAGAGATCTTTGCGACAATCAGGAAGAAGAATAGTTTTCTTTATTATTATAGTCTCATTCTAAGTCCTTCAGGTTAATCCTGATCGATTATCCTCTTCACATCCACCAGCACAGCATGTATTTAAATGGATAATAAAATTGAGATAAATAAGAATTTAAGAAATAATGAAATTAATTAATAAGATTTCTTGTCTTAAAAATGTTATATTTCGTTTTTATTCAACGAGTACCATTGGAAAATGCAGGAAACGTGAAAATACAAAAGTAACTTCCCAAAATTGATTGAAAGAAATTAGAAATTAATTTAGCATGACGATACAAATTTCTATCAAATACGCAAAGTTAGTTGGTTATTAACTTACTTTTTGACAATGGATAAGAATTTCATAACTTTTTCAGTTTCATCGTTTGTAAATTATTGTAATACTCGTTCTTGTTCAACACAATTCGAAGCATTTTCATCTGGATTTGGATTTTGGATTGCCACTTTTCCGTGCGATAGAAATAGGTTAATTTATTATTACAATTTTCCAATACAATTTTGGTTATGGTAGGTCAGGGGTTGCGACAAAACGCGGCTTGCGTGCCGCATGCGGTTCTTTTCATTCGAATGTGGCTCTACCATAAATAACGATCATGTGCCATGTAATATTTTAATAATAAAACAAACTTTTTATCGATAAACAGGATTATCATTAATCGGGATAAACATCTAATTTTTTTTTATCCAGTACTTAAAGTCAATAAGCCGATTACTCAGAGTTGGTACATTGGGTACACTTTTTGATCGTCGATAATAATAACGCGATATTTAAAAAAACTATGGGCCCGTTTCATAAAACTTACGGTTCCTGCATTACGAGTTCTTTATTTAAAATTGATATAGGATATTTGAAGGAAAAGCTTGTAATACAGGAACCGTGGGTTTTCTGAAACGGGCCCCTGGTAGCCCTCTGTCGCTTTGTTACGCGACTCTGTGGAGAAGAAGCGGCGCGAGGACCTCCACGGGAATCGTCTTTTCAAACGTTACGAGTTTACGAATTTGGCATTATAGTGGAGGAAAGAGGCGATCCAGTACATGGAGCGTGTCCAATCCTATCTATCGTATATCAATAAATTCTTAGTTTTTCTAAGACAGATTCCTTGTAAATTTAGCCCTCAAAGAATAAAAATCTTGTTCTACCACTGGCAATTGGCTCTATTGACTAATGAGTTTACTGATCAACGTTCGAGACTGTTGCAAAGATGTCATCTTTACTCGAGCTATACATAGGTCTCGTCATGATCGAAAATTATATAAGAATAAAAGAATATGAATTTTCGATAAATCGTTGAAGTTAATCTCAACTATTGTCAAAGCGTATCACGTTTCTTGACTACTGTAAAGACATCGTTTTTACTCGATCTTCGAGTCCGGGATATCACTACTTTTCTCGGTACTTCTTTTCTTCTTTACTCTTATCCACAGTATCCCTTCCGGAGAAGAAGGCTTGATACCCTGTAATTGCATTTATGTCGGAATCAAACAGAATACATCCGACATCTCCAAGAGACAAGGATAACGGATTATATCCGTTCCTTCTGCTTTGGTAAAGAACTGTAAAGTTAGATTCTTATATATTGTATCTGACATATCTGTTGGAAAAAGCAAACATTGATGTTGCCTTTTCCCTTAGCTTATAGACACGATCGAAAAAGGAAGCGTTTCGCGTTTAGTTTTTATACAGAAATTCAATAAAAGTGATATATGAATTGTTTTTCAAGCCAGTATGATTAAACTAATAAAAATTTGTGTGCTAAAATACTTATTTAATGTTTAATTCATTCATATATAATATTTATAATAACAGCTATATTAATAATAATTATAACATAATGATGATAATAGCAAAATATGGATTCTTAACGATTAGTCTTAACGAGGATAAACAACAAATTTGAATGGCCACAAAGTGCCAAATGAATTTCTTCTAAAGCTAATGAAATTAACTTCATATCCCAAATCAAATAGTTGCATTAAGATAATTAATAACACGATCGAAAAAAGGAAGTGTTTCGCGTTTAGTTTTTATACAGAAATTCAATAAAAGTGATATAATTGTTCACGAGCCAGTATGCTTAAACTAATTAAAATTTCGTAAAGAACTGTAATGTTATATTACGGAAATCATCTTTCCAAACGATGTGAGATTACAAATTTGACACTGTAGTGGAGGAAAAAGGCGATCCAGTACACGGAGCGTGTCGTATATTGTTATTGGATTGGCAAGTAAATAATTGCGGATTTGTGATTCTACTATCCATCTAACGACAAATAAGAGCTGTGCAATCGAATATTGCAATTTTTTTTAACAAATTACATTCAAAGTATAAAATATGAAAACAACATCGTGGGTTTGACATTTCGAAGGCGTAAATATGGCTAAATATTTAATCAAAATCATATTACAGTCAAATCCGCAATTACTTACTTGCCAACCGAATAATTCTTAATTCTTCTACAACAGATTTCTTGTAAATTTGACTCTCAAAAAAAAAATATCTCTCTAATGTTGACGTTTGCTTCTTTCTAAAAATAATTTTTAGACGGTTGTTCTTAATAAAAATATCTTTCTAATGTTGATGTTTGTTTCTTTTCATTAATAAATTTGTCGCTCCTTGGAGTAGGTCAAGAATCAGGTTCCTAAATATGGTTCTTCACTCATCTTCAGGAAGACCTTTTGTACTTAATCCTTCAGATATAATAAAAATAGGCACTTTCACTAAGTTTCGAAGTACTTTCATTTATATCCGACCAAAACATTCGCACTTTTATAATTATGATACAACTGGGTTCCAATTTGACAAATATTTAATAAAATTTCAATAATCTCTGGGACATATTCGAATAAACTGTGTTTCGTATTTTTAGTACTAATATCCACATGTGCACAATAAATTTTAAATATTAAGATAATGTGAAGGATAAAGGTTTACAATAAATTTCATCGATTATGCTTGGTTATTATATCAAATAATATATTGTTGAAGTCAGTTCTTGTGTTATGTGTCGTAAAATTCACGCAAGAGGTAATTTCGATAGAAAACACAGGTTTATAATAACAAATTCTATATTTTTTAATGGTCCATAAAGTATATAGTACATAGTCATATATGAAATAACATGTCGGGTAAATGGTCCTTGCTGGCGCATGCGCACTCTTCTCTTCAAACTTTCAAGTCTTGCGTGGATTTTGGGACACCGCAAAAGACTTTCTTGGCTTCAAATCACCTATCCTACGTACTAAATTGCTGTTGATAAACATATGGCTTATTAAAAAGGTTAAAATATAAACACAGACTATTAAAACTATCGTCGACAGGTGAGAGTCGAACTCTAGTATAGAACTGGTCGTCGTACTTCTTTGCAAATGGCCACGTCGTGCTTCTCAGCTCTCCACCGAATTCTCTAACAAACGCTCTACTCGCAAAACTCAGGACCTTCTCTCAAACCGGACCGCTAGACTGCTCACACTCGACTGACCTCGCGGTGCCCTAGACAGTGGCCCGGTCACGCATTTTTCCACGCACGGACACACGCGCACTTTCATAGGTCGAGGGCCTAGGACGCTCGAAACCCCTATGCGCCTTGTATACATTATCTCACGGCGGACGACGCGGCCGTCCGCCTCTAAGGCTGCATCATTACGATAGATTATTTCCATCCCGAGCAGACGCGCTCTGAACACCATTTAAAATTCCCGCGCTCTTATTCAAAATTCTCAACAGTTACGGAATGTCGAGGATTGAAATAACAGGTATAGACAAGGCTTTCTCACTCACCTCCAGGAGGACTGCCTGGTGTGTCGTACTGCCGCCATCCTGGTTCAGCAAAGCCAAGACGAGGAGCGCTAAGATGCCGGCTGCCAGGATCGTTCGGCGAATTCCCGCGAAAACGTGGCGGCGCGGCGTCATCTTTTCCCGGAGCAGAACGTTCTTCCTTCGGTACTCATAGCGAACTGAAACACAGCCGTGCAGAAGGGCGTTACGTAACGAAAAACCGCAATCGGCATCGATACACACGCGATGAGGTTTCATTATCATCTGAAGGGCACCGCGACCTCTCTCGCTGTCTGTGCAGGTAGTTTCCGTTTTCAGGAATTACGCCGTGGAAACGTGATATTTTCGCTTATAGTCCGCACAGTGGTAAGAGTTTTGATGGTAGTTGGGGAAATATAATCGATTTATAGAGGTTTTTCAAATGAAATTCATTCTTTTGTAAATCAGCTACTTGTATATATGGAGCGTTTGTTTTGAAAGTGGTGTATGTCCATTTAAAAAGAAAAATGAGATATCATGTTATTTATGCTTAATTTAGGGTAAACTTTTTGTTTGTAATTAGTTAGTGTGTAATACCTTAAAAAATACCGACGCTTTGTTCGATTTAATATTGGCTGATGAAAGAGATTGCGTGGCCATTGATTATGAAAGTGGTGTAAATCCAATTTCGATAGACAGTGGTAAGATCAGTGGCTACTGCTTTTTACGTTTGTACAATATACAAGTAGAAACATTGCCATATTTGGTAATATTAACCGATATTTTTCGATCGACAAATATGCTGACCTTTGATTTTCTGGAAACGAGAGAAAATGGACTTACACCACTTTCAAAATAAACGGTCCATATATATTATATATAAAAAGCATGAAAAAATTATGTTTTTTATATGGTAAGAATTAAAGAATTTTATTATAATTTATAGATTTATATAATTACGTATGGGGATGAAGGTGTGTATGAAAACTGTGCGGATAATTTAGTAATTTAATAATAAATTCAATAAAAGGATCAGTTAAGATATTTCTTGCTCTACAGTTGATTTTGAATAAGACTTCTTCGATAGTGTTTAGAATGGGAGAATATGGTGGTAGAAAAACTACAGTATGCCTCGTCCAACCAACAAGATTACGCACTTCCTGCCTCTTCTGGATACTCGTGTTATCCAAAATCAACCAAACTTCCTCCAGATAATCGTCTTCCAATTTCTGAAGTAAACCTTGAAGAGAGTCGTCAGAATTTTTCACTTCTTCCTATGTAATTAACATTAATTGATGTGTTTTTAGATATTATATATATGTAAAAGTATTGGACATGCAAGTACATGAATTTAATTTTAAAAATCCGTATAGACTAGGTTATATGTGCTACATACATATGCACATATAACATAAAATATGCAGAAGGATGAATTTAATTTGAAAAAAGCTGTAAAATTTATTTCTATATATATTTCTACCACGAAACATGTCGGAAATACAGCGAAATACATCGATATTCATTGTTAATACATTGTCATTGACGCGAATAGTATGGTCCAGGAGTCACGAGTCAGCAGTGTGCATCGGTTTCAATATGCATAGGACATTTCTTAAACATACTTTCGACGTGGCTTGCTATTGGTCGACACGATCACACGCTGACCAATGGCGCAGCGAAGACCGTGAATAAGATATTTTTCCAAAGCGTGAGATAGAACGAAAGATGCCTCGAACGAAAACCATTTGCGTATTTCTTTCTTATTCCTCTTTCTTCTCAGGATGAATTATATTAATATTAATATGTTTCGTGCCAAGCAGTTTTGAGGAGCTCAGGCCATTTGATGTTTAGACTAAAGATCGAAATATTATCGCGCCATATTTCGTGACTTCATCGATCCATAAGTAATTAGCTTGTTTAGCGTAGTTATCACATCGTGTACCATTTTTGAAACCTATTATATTGAATTTATTAATTGAAAAACGAGGGAAATCAAATATTTAACAGAAGAGGAAGTAGGTATATACAGAAATAGCATTTTTTATTTTTCATTTGTGTCTATTGAAAAACAAGTTTCATGTATTACACGTAATTATAAATCATCGTATATATCACAATTACACAAATTTATGTACTTCGTTCTACAGTGTATTTTTTAATAATTCCTCATTCCTTTAGTGGAAATATATTTGACAGAATTAAACTCCTCGTAAAATGTGTGTTTTGAAGACATTCAATAAATATATCTGCGTGCATCATAAGCGACACACGTGGCACGGAACGTGGTAACCTTCCAGTTATCGCACGTAACTACAGTGGTTTCGATTATTGTCTTCACGACACGTCACTATAATGTCTTTCTTCTATATAACAGTTTGAAAGGAAAAGCCATATTATATGCTAATTTCTTTATCTTATGTAAGCCATATTATATGCTAATTTGTTTATCTAAAGTCGTATGCATTTTTTGTGCGACGTGGAAGCGTCTTCACATATTTCCATTGACATTTCCTTACATGGATATATACAAGAATATTATGATCCATACAGCAATATCTTGAAACCACTGTAAACATCAGTAAATAGCGGAAAGCATTAGACATCGATCACTATATTAGCACTTTGCGGTTTGCGGTTTTCTCGAAAACGCTCGACTACTTTGTCTTAGCTTACCAATAGCATAATGCGAAAGGAGAACACAATATATAGCCTAATAAAATATACCAATAATCGTATTATAGATACGAACAGAATAGAAAACGTCTTGCATATGTCGTGCGCATGAATATAAAGTCTTGCACATATGTTTCAACCAGAAATTATGAAACATACTAAACAAGAAATTGCGGATTACGTTAAAAAGAAAATTGTTTTAATGGTAAAAAAAGGAAAATTATCTTAATGTTTAATGAACAATCAAGAATACATATAATTAATGTAATAATATAAATTAATGAATAATGTAATTAATGATAAATCGTACAAAGGTAATACTTCTTAGTTTATTTGTGCTTCTATCGAACCATTCGATTCGCTTCACAGAAACTTTGGCGCACAATAAAAATAAAAGTGCTTTTCTTTCAATGATGGACGTTTGACTAATGTTCGGTTATGCGTATGGTTATTTATAGTTTCTACGGACATAATATACATAATTGCTTGTCCATTGCGCTGCTTTGTTATCGATATTCTAGGTAGTTTTACATTGTGTGCTGTTCCATACTACCTTAATCCTGTGCCCTGTCTTGACTTCGCTCACATTAAAATCCTCTTAAGGTTTTTTAAATTAAATATAATACATATTATATATATATATAAAATATATAATATTAAATAATAATTAAATATATATACATATTATATGTAAAAATACGTCAAATAATGTTAATTACATAGCAAGAAACGAAAAATTCTGCGACTCTCCTCGAAGATTTTTGAGAAAGATTTTCGACTTCGAACTTTCTTCGAGAAACTGTGGAAATATCGCTAAAGGCGGTTTTTTTTCACTTTCTCTTTCTACAGGTGTTTTTTTTTAAATGAAATACACCCTTTTGGAAATAAAATTCACCCTTTTACAAATCAAACTCCCTCCTTTGCACATAAAATTCACGATTTTGCAAATGGGATATTTCAGAATTCACGATTTTGCAAATGGGATATTTCAGAATTCACGATTTTGCAAATGAAATGCACCATTTTGAAAATTAAATTAAACCTCCTATGCAAATGAAATTCATCCTTTTGCAAATGAAGTGCGATCTTTTGCAAATCAAGTACTTTTACATAGATATTATATTTAAAAAGGACATCGAATAATCTTATTTACATAGTAAGAATCAGAAACTCCGCCACTTTCTTCGAAGATTACTTTAAAAATTGGAAAACGATAATCTCGAGGAAGTTTGCTTGATTTTGGATAAAGCGAGTATCCAGAAAATGCAGGAAGCGCGCGATCTTATTGGTCGGACAAGACACACTATAGTTTTTCTACCACCATATTCTCCAATGCTGAACCCTATCGAAGGAGTCTTTTCCAAAATCAAGTTGAGTGCAAGAAATATATTGGCTGCACCTTTAAATCGGCAAAATATAATAGATCTAATTAATAATTCTGTCGAAACTGTTACGTCCGCAAATTGTTATAATTATTATATGAATATGTATATTAAATTAGCAGCTACTGCTGCAGGAGAATCATTATAGATCAATTACTGAATTACTGGCACACAGTTTTCACACATACCCTCATCTCCATATGTAATTATGCAATTGTATGAATTATAATAAAATTTTTGTATTTTTTACCATGTAATTAACATTATTCGATGTTTCTTAAATGTGATATATACGTAAAAGTACTTGATTTGCACAAAGGTGAGTTTTATTTGCAAAAGAGTAAATTTCATTTCCAAAGAATCGAACTCCATTTTCAAAAAAGTCATTGTCATGCGCAAAAGATTGTATTCCATTCGCAAAACCTGTGTATGTGAAACCATTTGCAAAAGAGTCATTGTCACGCGCAAAAGATTGTATTTCACTCACAAAAGCTGTGTGTGTGTTAAACCATTTGCAAAAGAGTCATTGTCATGCGCAAAAGATTGTATTTCACTCACAAAAGCTGTGTGTGTGTGAAACCATTTGCAAAAGAGTCATTGTCACGCGCAAAAGAATATATTTCACTCACAAAAGCTGTGTGTGTGTGAAACCATTTGCAAAAGAGTCATTGTCACGCGCAAAAGAATATATTTCACTCACAAAAGCTGTGTGTGTGTTAAACCATTTGCAAAAGAGTCATTGTCACGCGCAAAAGACTATATTCCATTCGCAAAACCTGTGTATGTGAAACCATTTGCAAAAGGTTGAATTTAATGTGAAAAGCCTATAATGCTTATGGCAAGGCGTTAAACGTGGGCAACAACCTTTAATCGCAATTCAAAGGTCAATCGTACGATCAACGGTTCGTTTAAACGCAGCTTTTAGGAAGTTATTTGCCATTATCTCCGACTTCCCGCACGGGCCACGTTCGATAAAAAGTTATCTTTCAAAGTGCATTTCCTGGACGAGCCAAGTAACCGTTCGTTCCACGAGTGGCCATGGAAGATAGGCGATTGGCCGCAATTGTCTCAGAACCTTCCGATCTTCATTTTTCGCCCACATTCCGATGCGGTGGACACTCCTGTAACGCGTCTTCCTACGCGCGATATGATTTTTGGTTAACTCCGGTTATGGCTTTTTCCACGTTCCAATTCATTTTTACCCGAGCAAAGTTTCGTTCACCGAATGTCGTATGGTTCATTGACCAACTCGTTATACGGTCGCGTTTTGGTCGAATTTTCTATGGAGCGACGAAACTTCTGGTGAGCGCCTGCTCGGGCATTCCTTATCGTTTGCCTAATGCAGTAAGGGTATTGTTGAAAATAATTTCATGGAAGCTTACCGCATTTATATTGGAACTATCGTTCCGTCGAGCGGTGTATTCCGTTAACATCTTAATTTGTCGATCCTCAAAATGTTCGTCGGACAGCGCAAAAGTGTAAGTGAAATCGTGTTGAGTAATGACGAGGAAATATTTATACTTGCTTGGACTTCAAATTTGGATTTCTCACGCTCCGTGCTTCGTTCGGGACAGTGGTAGGACAGCGGTCGCTTGGAAACTCGCGTTCACGAGGGACGGGCACTCGACGTGTTAAGAAAACATCGAATAATGTTAATTACATGGTGAGAAGTGAAAAATCTGATTGTGATTCGTGGAATTACATGATTACATATGGTCATGAAGGTATGTGCGAAAACTGTGCGCGGATAATTCAGTAATTCGATGATAATAATAATTCAAGGAGAACCGTTTATAGAGACTAGGTTATATGTATATATGTATATAGTACACGTAGATATACTAGTCTATAGCGGTTCTCCTGCAGCAGCAGCTCGTAACTTAACATACATATTCATATAATAATAAGACTTCTGGACCTCTTCTTGCTCGAAATATTGTAAATAATGGATGTGTTCGTGGTCTTAGCGAGGAGATTATACAAGATAGGTGTGCTCTTGGTGGAAATAAATATACATTTCCACCAAGAGCCCACCTATCTTGGATAATCTGCTCGCTAAAACCACGAACACCATCCATGATTTTCGTATAATTATTATAAGAATTTGTAGACGTAACGGCTCCAACAGAGTTATTAACTACATCCACTAATTTTTGCCGATTTAAAGGATCAGCTAACATATTTCTTGCTATAAACTTGATTTGGGAAAAAGATTTCTTCGATAGGGTTCGGCATTGGAGAATATGTCAACGTGTCAATGGAGTTCAGTAGATTTCTCGTAAGCACGACCCTTCTCTTTAGTAACGCGTGACGTCGAGAGCCTAAATGCGGGGACTAGATGAGCGCGTCCAACAATAGATCCGCTTTGCCTCTGCGGTGTATCAAAGTTTTTCCTGCGTGCGGTCAAGAGTGCACTTACCTTCCCGATCGATGCTCAAAACGACCTCCTTGGATTTGTACGCAAGCTTCCAGACGTCCTACAAGTGAATCTCTTACTCTCAACATAATTCTGGCCGCTGCTCGGATTTCTTGGAAGCCTTGCTTCGCATTTATGCCGACTCCCGACTTTAGTCTGAGATGTTAAGATTAATGTTAAGAAAAAAAAGAATTTTTATCTATGAAGGGTTGATACAACTTTTTACTGAGAAATAGTGTGGATATCTTGTATAGCGTCTCCATGGTAACCAATAATGTTCTTGGTTACAATAATCAATTTTAACCGAAAATATTAAGATGAATGGGTTCGCGAATTGTTTGAAAATGGAGGTTATAGGAACCATCTTGTGAAAAGAATTCATGTATGGAGGGTTAAATGGCAGCAGCTAAATATCTTCGTTCTTTACGATTTTATGAAAAGAGTCTTGATGAGAAAATTATGCTGAGTATTTGAAAGTGCGCGCGTAAGAATAAGATTATTCCTTTTTGAGTTCATTTTTGCCAAAGTTCTCAAGGTCATCGGTACTCCTTTTAAATAGAATCGTATATTTATTTTAGGGGATAAAAAGTCAAAATCGTTTAGATGTTATGTAATATGGATTTTATTATTTATGTGTCGTAGAATTGACATTTAAATTTTCTGATATCATCGAACTGTCGTTGACTCGTTCTTTATTCTTGGAAATCATATAGTCTTATCGTTATATATGCCACTTAAAATATTATGACTTCCTCGTGGAGACTTCTTTACCTTAAAATAGAAGGTAACTTAGATATCTAAGTGTGCATAATTAAATGGTCTACACTGTATACAGGAACCACGCGAATTTCTCCGTGAAAAAATATCAAAGCACTTGTAGTAGCTGCTGCCACGTAAATTATCTTGAATAAAATCTGTTTCAAAGCATCGTACAGCTGCATGATATATCACTGACTTTGCGGTCGACGATAGTTTTCACGGTGCATTAACTACATCGTTCTCATGAACGTGTTATTTCGCGACAACAAAACTGTACCCATAAGCTCACAGACGTGTTATCACGCGACGCTGTGTCTCTAATGGAGTGCCACAGACGTATAAACACGCGACGCGATTCCATTCGTGCAATCCTACGAACGACATATCTCGCGTGCCTCATTATTAGATTAAGAGCTTAAATTCGAAAAAGTGTTCATTCCGAAAACGGTACAGGAGAAGAGAAACATTGATTTGAGGATATTTGGAATTTATCGTCCCTCCGTGCGATACAATTCGAAGCAGGGAACTGCGCATAATGCAGCATCGCGATTTATAAATTTACAACATCACGTAATGCGATATCACAATTTCCTTTCGTGTATACCGTTTTCGGAATGAACGCTTTCTCGAATTCAAGCTCTTAATCTAATAATGAGGCACGCGAGATATGTCGTCCGTGGCATTGCACCAATGGAATCGCGTCGCGTGTTTACACGTCCGTGGCACCGCACGAGAGACATAGCGTCGCGTGGTAACACGTCTGTGAGTTTATAGGAACAGTTTCGTCGTCGCGACATAACACGTCCATGAGAACGAATTGGTTAATGCACCGTGAGCAACATCGGCGACCGCAAAGTCAGTGATATATCATGCGGCTGCACGATGCTTCGAAATGGATCGTATCGAGGATACTTTACGTGGCAGCAGCTACTACGTGCACTTCAATGTTTTTTCACGAAAAATTCCGCGTGGTTCCTGTATACAGCGTGGTCCATTTAATTGGGAACACTTAGATATCTAGGTTACTTTCCACTTTAAGGGAAATATATCGCCCTCGCGACATAACACGTCAGTGAGAATGAAGTGGTTAAACGAGCGGTCTTCAATCTCGCCAATAGATCGTGATGGTTCCATTTCTGACCCGCGCGACTTAGATCCACTGAATTTTTGCCCCTGGTGTCGTTTAACCTCGTGACCGCGACGCGTTCTCGCGCGAAACCATCGATATACAGGGCGTTTGAAAACTACTTTTAGAAACTTTGTAGGTTAGTCTGTCAAACCACAAGAATAACAAAGTGTTCATGTAAGCGTATATCCGGAAATCCTTAGTTTTCGAGTTATTAATGAAAGAACATAGTGACGCACCTATTTATTAGATATTGCCAGCTTACTTATTAGTATATTGAAACTGTCATCAAATCAGAAGCTTATAATGAGCGTTCAAAGCGTCCTCCTTTTGCTTAAACACGCGCATGCGCAGTGTGGCTGTATTTGAAGGGGGACAACGGTTCGAGACCCAACGCATACATGCGTACATGAAAACAAGAGGACATTTTGAATATTTATCATGAATTTCTGAGTTGATGACAGATTCAACAGTTGCTAATCAGCTGACAACGTCTAATAGATGCAAATAATGAACTAATAACCCCTTCTTTCTCGTTCGTAGTAACTCGCAATAATACATATTCAAGGTTTTGCGGAGTAGCCTATTCGTACGCTCTTCACTCTTCCACTCTGATTGTACGAATAAATGTGTCTACTTGGTGCGTGGCTTAAATAAACAAAAGGTTAATGAAATGATGATGATTAAGAATTGTAATTGGTATTAAGATATTTATTGAAATTGAGGTGGTAAATCATTCATATAATTATTATTTATATATATCTTAATATATTTTATTTATACTCCAGTGTTTGATTTTTTCAACGCCTTTTTTCTCTTATATGAATGATTCACCACCTTAGTTTCAATAAATTTCTCAATACTAATTTTAATTTATAATTATTATTATTTTTATTAACCTTTTAACTCATTTGCGTCGTAAGGAAATATGAATAGAAGGTCTTTATCACCAAATTTTTGTTTATTATAGGTGATATATTATATCATCAAATATTTGTTTGTTTTATTTAAGTATAAAATTGGCTTTTATTTCATTTAAACTAAGCCCTTTAAAACTACGATAATTTCCATCGAACCTATTTGTTTTCCTTACAATGTTTTGGAGAATTTCTAATAAACGTTCAAAATGTCCTACTTTTGCTACCGCACGCGCATGCGCATAAAGTAAAATAAGGTGTAAAAGTATTTTTGAAACACACTGTATAAGGAGTATCATTCGCATCTCGATTGCTCCGATTGACTATCTCACATTGTTATACTCACTGATCAAAATGCACAATTTCTTCAGATAGGTGCGCAATATGTTCAGAAAACGCAATTAAATACACAGGAATGAAATCGAAATTGGTGCAAAATAACAAATTCAATTTAACAATTTCAACGCAATACCAAAAAGAAAATGTAAACTAATTAACGTAAAATATTTAATAAAAATAATAATTGAATGAAAAAATATTTAACAAAAAAACATAAACTATTTAATAACCAACACCTGCTGTTACTGCACTACATTAAACAGTAAATTCGATCCTAGATAAGTTTAATAAGGCGTATATACACGCCTTTCGTAATTATAGGATTAAAAAATAGTGTGTGCGAAAGGACCATTGACATTCTGATAATATTTCGTAAGAGAATTGAATTAGGCTTCTAGTAAAACCGAATAATAACTGAAAACACAGAAAGAGTAAGAGAATCACTTGTAAGACATCTGCAAGCTTACGTACAGATGCAAGGAGGTTATTTTGAATATCTGTCGTGAAAATAAGTAAGCAAAGCTTGTTAAAACGCAGATTCACAATAATTCGAAACCAAGGTCAAATAAGGTACATGCTCATATACATTGTTTTTTATTCACTTAACGCGTTGAAATCTCCCTTTAAATATTGCCTATCAATTCTGGGACATCCTGTATATCAAGACGATCATGAATTTTTGTGGTCTTATCGAGTATTCTAATTCTCGCACTTAATAATTCTACATTCTCCATCTGGTTTGTTGGAGTTAGCATTTTTGCGTCGACAGAAACGGCAATTTCATTCGATTTTAGAATTTAATAAATTTCGATTATTTTCGAGCCACGCATCAGTGTGATATTAATTATAAAATTAATAACTTTCTAACACACGCGTTCTGGCGACAGAAAAATTCTCACTCCAACGAACTAAATGGAGAATGTAGAATTGTTAAATGTGAGAATAAGAATGCCAATCAAATTCACGATTGTCCTGAATTTGAAGAAGTCCTGGTGCTTCGAGGGTACATATCGTAATAAGTCCATCATATGAGCCGTTTATTTTGAAAGTGGCCTAACTCCATTCGTCAATTATTCCCGGTTGGCCGTGGTTACACGTACAACTTTAAGTTATCCATCGATAAAGCACTCGAGCTTACTTATATTCCGAATAAATACGATAATTTTGAACACATCAGTTTTCAGAGTTAGTTCAATAGTTGATCCGTTTATTTTGAAAGTGGCCTAACTCCATTTGTACTTACAGAAAGAGGATATACTTTAAGATATACTTTATACTTTAAGAAGATTTTTTATTAACAAAATTATTAGACGACGCAATTTTCAAAAGGGTAAAGAATTCTGATGGAGAATCGATAAACCGGTTAAAAATATGTTGGATGCGTTTTGTCAGAAATAAACCGTATAAAATTTTCTATAAGACATCGATGAATGAGAATGAAAATTTTAAAGTCCTGAATTTATTATTATGTCGGGGTGGACCAAGAAAGTTCGAAGATATCGTATCGACACCGCTGTATAAAAGTATCAGACAAATTACAACGGCAAAATTCAAGGGCATAATTGACCTATTACGATATATACCATTGCAACATCATGATTTCTTCAAATCCCTTTCGCGCACACAAAATGTAGATGAATAGTAAATTGTTTCGTAATAAATTTATGTTTGTAATTTTGTACGTTACGCAGTGAAAAAATGTTTTGAATCGCATAAATTATGCTTCCAAAGTGTTTTAAAGATATGTAAAATAAATTGAGTATCGTTTTTTTTCAATTTGAAGCATCTTAAGTTACGTCGAATGGACTTGGTCATCTTCAAATTTTATAACGAATCCGGTTATTAATTTCGAAAGTGGCCCAACTCCATTCTCGATAAGAAAACGCGTATTATTCGCTTAATAATCGCGACTAATTTAATATGAACCATAAATTGAACACCCTTAGATACACTTAAGCAGTATGACTCATTAGCATCCTGTACGTATATTTTTAAATACATCGAAAAGCGAACCCTTAAATATCTCGATTCGAAGATAAATAGAGTTAGGCCACTTTCAAAATGAACGGCTCACATTCACCTTCTGTTCGATAAATAAATACACATGCATTGCAGTAAGCTGTTCCTTTTTCTCGAGTTCATCATCGCGACACGAAGAACGAAATTTTGATGCTGCACCAAAGGTTTAATAACTCAGTCCTCGCATATCTAAGATAGGTTTTACCTAGCCTTACCGACGAGTCGACATTCATGCGCGCGGCAAAACATGCAGTCCTTTCTTTTCCTAAATAGTACCAGCCTTTATTTTGAGAATACCTACAGCGGAGTCGACTAGGAGCGTCGAGGAGGAAAACTATCACATCTATCATATATGGTGTCTCATAAACCACATATTTATTTATAACACTAAACCTAGTGTAGTAATCAAAATAATGGGTGAGTCGTTTTTTAGAAAAAAATAGTTGAACTTCGTTCATTTTTCGAGATTTTCCAGGATTTTAGCGCAGAGTGTGAATCGCTTTTATCGATCTATTAGCATCTTTTTTTAACACACTAGAATATGGACCGTTTATTTTGAAAGTGGTGTAAGTCCATTTTCTCTCGTTTCGAGAAAATTAAAGATTAGCATATTTGTTAATTTAAAAATATGGGTTAATATTATCCATTGTGGTAAAGTTTCTACTAATTTCTCAATATATAATTTGATTATATAATTTTGTTTTAGACGAAGTTAACTAAAGTAATGTATATTTACGGGCTACAAATGGACTTACACCACTTTCAAAATTATTCGGTTGTATAAATCGTTTAACTTCAATTTTGAAAAATCGAATATCACTTGAAATATACTTGATATTAATCAAATTTTGTTTACAAATAATAACGAGAAATAAAATAGGAGTAGTATTTTTTAATTTTAACACGAATAATATCTACATATTGTTAGACTTAATAAAAGTTATTCGTATTCTCTTTTCATGTTTTTCGTGTGGCAGTGTTTTGAAATATTGATAATATACAAGAGACACGTAAAGTAATAATTGCTCCATATTTTTATATTTTTCGTACGTAATAGGTCTTGCATCGTGATACAGAGGCGTCAGGGCGATTTTTTCAAATTTTGCTGGTCTACTCCGACATGTAGGCGTTTTAAATCTTAAATTCTTAAATCCAAAGTATTAAATTCTGTCTCCTCCATTGATGTTTTACGTAAAATAGAATACGGTGCACTTTTGCAAAATCTCATCCAATATATTTCCAACCAATTTACTTTTTCTTCGTTAGTCTTTCTTCTTATCGGTTTTTTAATTGCGTTTTGAATATTGTACAAAGGTAAAAAGCAGAAGCCTTTGCAAAATCTCATCCAATATATTTCCAACCAATTTACTTTTTCTTCGTTAGTCTTTCTTCTTATCGGTTTTTTAATTGCGTTTTGAATATTGTACAAAGGTAAAAAGCAGAAGCCACTAACCTCACCATCTGTCTATCGAAATTGGACTTACACCACATTCATAATCGATGGTTACGCAATTTCATTTAGCAACCAATTTTGAATCGTACAAAGCGTGGACATTTTTTAAGAAATTAAATACCAACTGGTTATGCATAAAGAGTTTACACTAAATTAAGCATAAATTACGTGATATCTCATTTTTTTCAAAAAATGGACTTACACCACTTTCAAAATAAACGGTCCATATAAAAATTCGAAGCCAACGATTTGAAAGCATTGTTGATTGAAATTACGTCTCAAAGGCGAGAAATATTTGTAGAATTTTACATGGTCAACCAAACAGATTCGTGGACATTGTATTTCATGATTAAGAAGGAAAAAAAGATCAAATAGAGAACTAATAATGTCTTTCTTTACAAAGTGATTCTGTTGAAACTCGTGTTATCATAATACAAAAAGCTGTACCATTGTACCTTTTTTGATACGCTTGTTTTTTTGTTTATTTCTACGCACGCAGTGGAACTTTTAGTTTTGATTGTCGTACCTAAATATTATCCTGAATGCTATAAAAGTTACAAACTTGACAACAATTCATTTTTTCATTCATGAGCTTACTGTTGTAAATTAATTAATCAGTGCATTTTTTAGCTTTGCACTTGGCTTTGGCATATAATGGATTAAATCCCCAATTAAATTTCTTCACACAGCGTAATTTACCTTATATAATCGTTGTGCAAGACTAATTCTTATTACACACGTTGAAATACTCATAATAACTTTTTTATTTACGAACCAGTTTTTTTTTTACACAAATTCCAGGGTTATAAACATTATTATACGGTCGTAAAAAGACTGGGAAGAAATGCAGGAGTGCAAAAAAATCGTAAAATCTCGAATCTTATTTCTCTTAGCGCGTCATTTTCGAGATAAAGTCGAAATGGAGAACTGATAACACTGGACTACACTCCATTCCTATTAATTTCGATGTGAAATAAACCAATATAATATTTAAAACGTTTACTTAGCTCTCATTCCCTTGAAAAACAGGAATTAATTTCACGATAGTGGAAAATTCTTGCGATGTTGGTAATTTTTTTATCGTTACAAATAAAGGCTGGCAACACTGTATGTTAATTTTTCTATCGTAAATATCCTTTATCATGCTTAGAGAATATATCTACATATCTGTCTCAGTAATTTTCTTTCAATTCTCACTAATTTCAATTTCTTTCAATTTCTCAGTAATTTATTTCAAATAAAATTTTCACAGGTAAATAAGAAACCTTTATTCATCTTCTTTATAAACTAAATTTGCTTGAATAAATTTATTTTGTAGCATAAAATATATTTTCTATCATTTATTTTTCAACAAAACAATTCTGTCAAACGTATTCCTGTTTTTCGACCTCAGTTTGCTTGGAATTGACTGTTTTTCTAAAGTACAGAGGCAACTTGAATTTTTTCGTGCACATGCAAACCTTTATCTATATCCTCTTTATAAACTAAATTTGCTTGAATAAATTTATTTTGTAGCATAAAATATATTTTCTCTCATTTATTTTTCAACAAAACAATTCTGTCAAACGTATTCTTGTTTTTCGACCTCAGTTTGCTTGGAATCGACTGTTTTTCTAAAGTACAGAGACAACTTGAATTTTCACATGCACCAGTATTCTCGAACCACGCAATGAAATAAAGATAAGGACTACTTTGTTTGCAAGTCGATTTTGTCGAAGCTCGCGCTGTCAGTATTGCAGAAATCCACGTCGTCGCAAGTAAAACAAATCGCAGTTGAGTCGAGAAATCGCTGCAACGTTTGATTGAATTTTTTTTCTAACCGCCTTATTTACGAGATAAAATCGCAATGGAAGACCGATCGTCGCTTTGCACGTTCGAGCAACATCCTGAAAAGTAATGGACGCGTTAATTACGCGAACGTGTGTAACAGGCATAAATGCAAGGCCTAAGGCTGTTTCTTGTTACTAGCTGTTTCCTAGAAAAAATAAGAAGAGGCCATTATTCTTGGAAATAAGATCAAGGAAAGATTTGAAGGAAGGATATTTTTGTCGGTTCGCCTTTCTTTAAACAAAATTTACCAATGAATTTAATAAGCTTCGATTAATTAAATTTTTTCTTCTTCCTTTTTAATTTTATCTCTTAATTTATCTTAATTTATATAATTTTATCTTAATTCAGATTAAATTAAAAATATTATTTCTTAATTAAGATAGTATAAAAAAAAGATGTGCAAGTTAAGCATATTTTGTCACTAATTTTATTTGATATTTAATTCAAGTTTTGAAGCATTAAATAGTTCCTTTTTTTTTTAGAATTCAGGAAATGCTATGAAAAAAAGTCCGTGTGAAATTAGAATTCATTCTGTTGTATACTGATCTAATTTAATAATTAGTATAGTTTTTATTAGTATAGTAAAGTATTTTAATTTAATTTTTTAATCATTGAACAATTGATCTTAGACGTCGTTCGATTAAAATGGTATTAAAAAAATCGTTGTAAAAACAGAATTAAAGTTTAAGTTTAAATATGTACATATGTATATAGTACATATAACCTAGTCTATAAACGGTTCCCATTGAATTATTATTATAATTGAGTTACTGAATTATCTGCACACAATTCTCATACGTATATCTCCATATGTAATTATGCAATTGTATAAATTATAATAAAACTGTTCATTTCTTACTATGTAATTATTATTTGACGTTTTTTAAATATAATAT
>JBCFXI010002591.1:0-20197 GCA_038496175.1 Ampulex compressa | reverse complement strand
TAGGTGTTTACCCCCCCCCCCCCAGGTATTACAAAAGAGTCATCGCTGGCACGGCTGCCAAAAACGGCAACGGTGATCTTTACTGTTCAGGCTTGGGGGGGGGGGGGGGGAGGCAGACTGAGTAACGCAAAGGCAATGGCAACCACCAGGTCTACTTTAGAGAAATTGGTGTTGTCTCCGTACAGCCCATACGGGCCATCACGGAAGGCGGGGGGGGGGGGCTGAAGATCCCTTGCCTGGAGGGCAACGCAAAGGCAGCTGGCCTAGCAAGAAGGATGGCCGAAGCCTTGGCGGGCATTGGGGCGAATGTCATCCGCCCTAGAAAAAGTCCAAAATCCGCCTAAAAGCGCTGGACGATTCCGGAGCGCCCTGCGAAGTAGTAGCGGACATTACCGCCGCGGACGGGTGTCAGGAGAGGGAAATTAAGACCGGCAAAATACGGTCTTCCCTCTCTAGCATGGGTACCATATGTATCCAATGCCCGCTCGTGGTGGCCAGAAAACTGGCCGCGGTTAGTGGGGCGGTCCTTCGCCTGGGTAGGAGGCACTGTCCATGCGCCCTCTGCGGTCCTATAAGTGCTTGGAGCTGGGTCACACCAGCTCTAGGTGACCAAGCACTATTGAGCGCAGCGGGCGGTCCTATAGGTGTGCCGGAAGCGACCGATCGGTTAAAGCTGATCCCCGCCCTTTACGCCGATAGAGTGTGCTACGCGGACAACACTATGTTGCTGGCCACTGGGGGGGATTACAGATGGACGCTTCGCCTCGCTGAATGCTGAGTGGTCTGCGTCGTTCTAAAGATTGAGAAGCTGGGACTTTGCATGGCTCTTCACAAGACAAACGCGATGTGGTTCTTTAGCAGTCGTTGTCGTGGGGAGCCGCCCAAATCTTGGGTCAGACCAAACTCGAGATGGGCCCCGATATGAAATACCCTGATAGCCGGCCAGCACAGCCGAGATAGACTGCGCCAGAAAGAGAGGCAGCTGGCCATCAGGATCGCGTGGGCGCACCGCACGGACTTCTACACGGCGACAATGATTCTAGTAGGGCAGTCCCCCATGAAGCTATTAGCGGAGGAGGTGCGGGGGCTCCATACCCTCCGCCGAAATGGAGATGTCCTGTCAGAGCCGGCTATCAATTTTGGGATTGCCAAGCACCAAGCCCAGCAACATGCTGTATCGGAATGGCGTTACCGCCTGTTCGAACCCGTTAACGCTGGGCAGCACGCTGTCACGGCTGTCCTGCCCAGTCTCGAAAAGTCGCTGAACAGGACCCGCGGCGCAGAGGTTGAAGTGGAGGTCGAGGGAGAAGGAGGCGTCCTCCGTTGCCCCTGCCAGACTAATTTTGAATGAAGTGGTGTGACTCAGAGCACCCCGAGGTCGGTTGCACTACTGGGAATTGTAAACGGTTTAAGTAATGGCTTGGACCGCTGTTGCACCCAACTCCGCGGGAGGGTGTGGGGGGACTCTGTGTAACGGCCGCTCGGCGCCGTCAAATTACCTTAGTAAGTTTAGGAGTCTTCGACCCCCGATCGCGGGTTACACTAGCGCTTAGGAGGGCGACTGTTGGGGTTTTAACTGGTAAAAATCAGGCACACCTCCAGTTCCCTTCCCCAGGGATCCAGAGAGTCTGCATAAGGTTTCCGACACTTAAAAAAAAAATGCAAGGTGGACATTCTCGAGGCGAATCCATTCTTAACCCGACTTTTAAAGTGTAAACATGCGTGTAGGGAAGAATCTGTCTCCACAACATTGACGATCAACAAACATTTATGTATGAATATTTTGCGTTTCATATTTTGAAGCATAAAAAGATTGATATCGCGGTTTCAGGCCCAGTTCAAGTGTACATTTATACGTTCTGGCAAATCAAATATTTTCTTAGACTCCATGGATTTAGGTGGCCCCGTTTACCGGGGATTGTATTTTGAAATTTAGCCACATCATCGGTTATAACTGTATGTTTTATTTGGTTGGTGTAATGGGTCATGTTAGGTACAATTATATACGCATTTTGTCCAAGCCGTACACAAAACTTGATTGCGTATCGCTCTTCAAGCGAACGCTCCATCACGCCGTGTTACAAAGTCGGAAAACAAATTTCACGCGGATGCACGTCTTTCCACTCAGACTGCTCGGAGCAAACTGGCGACCGGTTGCATTGGAAGGGCAGATGCTTCACCGCATTTCCCGACCCGTTTTACTCCGCTGTGATAGATAGTTGCGTCACGATAAAATCATGCGCATTACTTACATAATGGATCATGTGATTATGGGGGATAAAATATCAAAAACTGGATTTCTACGAAAGTAGGCGTTGAACATAGAAAAGTTATTCCACTTATTGTGCATTGCATCATTGCACATTATAGAGTACTATACACTAACAAATAATCTAAGACAAATTGAATAGCAGTGGATTCGAAGTATCATATATCGGTTAATAAAACGGATTGCATTCGTGCAGAATCGGATTAAAATTTGATACAAGGATTGAAATTCGTACTGGAGCGGGCTGAATTAGAATAGCGTCAGTTAATATTGCGGATTGAATTTGAGCGACATCGGACAGTAATATAGATTAGATTGGAATGTCAACATACGGGTTCTTTTTTTTAGTGGATTACTCCCACATAACAAAATCGGTGAAAAGCAATACTATCGCTTTTACTACTATAAATTGAATGTAGAAATGTTAATCTATCTAATACTGAAGTATACTCGCTCATTACAAAGAATTGGATTGTAGATTACTATACGCTGACAAATAATATAAGGATATCAAAAAATGTGAATTTGAGATTGTAGAATCTCAATGTAAAAATGCCATCTCACTTAATGCACATTTTCTCATTTTACAGGATAGAATTGCGCTACCGAATAAAATAAGGTATATTGTATAACTATGTGGTAAAATAATAAACAAATATAGATCTCTGCAAAGTTGAAATTGAATAATATTCTACCTAATACGCACGCGTATTGCTGATAACTATAATTCAATGAAAATCGATAACCGATTTCACTCGCATTAAGCAAGGTTTTCTAATACGATCCTAGATAAACGACGCCTATTATAATAAATCCATGAGGGATAACAAATTTGATTTATTGGAAGCATATAAATTTATACCTGAACGGATCCAAATACCACGTTATGCAATTATTTCCTACAAAATAATGAAGAGCAAAATAATCATACGGAGAAAAATTATGTAATCCAGGGCTATTTAATTGTCGACATTAATACGTATGTAAATTCAAATTTATATCACTACCATAAATGAAACAAATCATAATAGATTACTGATTATTGAGTGGCGGGAGGAATAAAAAATTGAATCTCTACAAAGATTGATATTGAATGCTATTCGACCTAATGTGCATTTTGCAGGAGTTTTATTGTGCAGGATACAACTACATTATCAAACATTATAATGAAAATTGCATAATTACTGGCGAAATATGACGAACAAAAGAGGATCTCTGCGAAAGCAGAAATTAAATGTTATTCCACCCAATAAGCATGAGTAGAGGCCTCATTATATACATAGAATACGATTATGGGGCACCATCCGTTGCTAAATCAATATGGAGGGAAAAATAAAAATAGGAATTTCTGTGAAGGTAGAAATTGAACGTAAGAATGTTATTCCACCTAATACAGAAAACATCTGGCGATTTAACTTGTTTTCCAAAATGATCCAGGGGTGAAGAATGGTAGAAGATGGGGCATGCAGATGCAGAGGCGGGAAAAGTGAATAAGAATAGAAAGGTTGCGGTGAAATAGGTTTTATAAACAGATTGGAACAGTAAAAGTACAGTGGTATTTGACGGTGGTGATGCGTGATGTATAAGAGTGACGAGATTGGGGGGGGGGGGGGGTAGGTGGTGCAGGGTGTGCGGCAAAGAGGTGTGGATTTGCAGTTGCGGGATGGACAGTAAACATGACGGTGTGGTTCGAGCAAGGAGAAACGGTTAAATGCGAGGAAACGTATTTAAACGAAACGTGACCAAAGCCAAGAGGAGGAGCTGTGAATGATGGTACAGTTTGCAGAACGAATAAGATGGCCTGAGAATGAGTGACAATGGGAGAAGAGCGGTGAGACGGTGAATAGGGGACGTGGTAAGACAGGCGAATGGGATAATGGAGAATTAAAGAGAGTATCGAAAATGCCGAGAGATCGCTGGGGATGACAGAGAGGATGAATATACGAGGGTGGTCCGATAAGTACTTAGCCTCACCGCCCAATGGTGTCATTATCGTAAATATAAAACGAGAAATATACTATCGTGTAATATATTCTCGTAGATAGCTACTGCCAAAATTTTAGCCAAATCGGATTCGTAGTTTTGCTTTTGCCGGGTTTGAAAGCGGGCGATTTGTGCCGCGTTTGCTCACTCCGGACAACAAGCGCATCCGTGAGACTCCGCCCTCGCCACTGCCAAATTGGTCGAATTAGGCTACGAACTGCTGCCCCATCCACCGTATTCTCCAGATTTGGCCCCGTGCGACTGCTTTTTGTTTCCAAACTTGAAAAAGTCATTTGCCGGGGAGAAATTTGAGTCGAATGAAGAGGTTATCGCCGCCACAGAGGCCTACTTTGAAGACCTTCAGAAAACGTTTTTTTCAGACGGTTGAGGTTGGAGCATCGCTGGGTCAAGTGTATCGACCTAAAGGAGACTATGTTGGGAAATAAATCGCCACTTTTCTAAAATTTTCGTTTTTCTTTTGTAGACTAAGTACTTATCGGATCACCCACGTATGAGAGGGTAAAAGAATTCATGTTTAGGGTCATATAAACTGATGAAATGAGGATGGTAGGAACAGACGAGGGGTGTAGAAACTCGAGAGCATTCTAATAGACGCACGTGAGCAAATAGATTATATAAAAGAGGGATGTGTAGCGAACGACGGGGAGAGGGCGTGATACGTGCGAAGGAATTACGCGTAGAACTTGGTCCTCTACATACTCTGATCGAGCTGCCATAGACTCGTGGAAGAGAGTGGTGGGTATGGCGAGAATGATCGAAATTGTAAGTGACGCAGTAAATACAAGCTTTTTATGGTTATGAATGACAACGAGAAGAAAAACGAGATAAAAACAACACTATTTGTTGGACGTAAAAGCAACACATGCTATACTAAGCAATTTACAATTCCATTTCAATGCTTACGATTTGCGATCCATTGACGATTTCCAAATTTTCAATTATAGGATTCCGTTTCAACGTTTCCGATTGCATTGTTACTTTGAATTTTTATAGATTTCGATTTTTTTTTAAGTTGATTTAATTATTTCGTGAGACATTATGTGGGAATTGAGTTGTGTTAATTACCATAATGTTTATTTCGTGACTATAAATTATTTTTTACTTTTTTCGTTGTTACTCATTACGTTTACTTCAACTATTTATCCTTTTTTTTCAACACAATTATTGATGGAATTGAATTGTGTCGATTAATCTACGTTTGGATTCGAATATTTCGTACTGCTTTTTTTCTGTTTTCGTTTTTTTTAGTAAGTATTTTCTTTCCATTTTTTAAATGCTGTGCAGCATTTAATGTTTCCTTATAACATTTTTTCTTATTTTTTAGTGTAATCGATCGGTTTCAGTTCATGCAAATAATGCCTCACTGCAGATCAAACTTAGGTTATCGTATTCGAGAAGCGGAAGCAATGCAAAGAGTATTAAAAAGTCAAACTGCAGAAGAACGAGCTTCGGTGAACGAGTAAAGAAGACAAAGACAGACTCAAATACGTGCTGAGGAACCAGCAAACCGACGTACAGTCAGACTTGGGGATGCGCGGTTCGGAGCACAACGAGGAGGTTCTGTTGCGTCAGATCTACGTCATTCTCAGCAGAATGAACGCGACAGGCTAAAAGTGGCTGAAAGGCGTCAACGAGAAACAGTAGATCAGCGTAAAACATGTAACCGTTCCTCTTCTTTGATTGTTTGCATTAGTTCCCAAAAAAGTAGAAGTTTTTATCCTGAAATTGGTTTTACAACAAATAACACAAATTTAGTTGGGATTCGTGCACTGGGCGAGAATATATGCGTCCTAAACGAAAAACTTATAATGAAGTGTTAAATAATTGAATTTATTACGAAAAGAAAGTATCTTAAGAGAGAAGCACACGAAGACCAGGGATCAGTGTCCTCACCTGAGCTGACCGGCATAAGGCGCAGGTTGGTTTAAAAGAATGTGTGCAATGACTAATATCAGAGAAATTTACAGGTGTGTTGCAAGACAGTTGGAGATTAACAGAATTTTATATTTAGTGTAAAGGCAAGGCCGGCAAGCGGTTTGCTTGTCCGAATCGTCGGTTTGACGCACTAACGTTGATCAGCTACGGATGCGGAATTCTCCCATGTTTATCTGTGTAGACGGTTTATCTTCCGACGCCGCAACGTTTTCATGCACTCACTTCCACACACTTCTAGATCATAGGCTATACCACACTCCTGTATGTCCGTTCCTCTCATTCTTTCAAATCAAATGAATGCACTCGAATGTTCGCATTCCGTTTTGTGACCTTTCGAACAGCTCACCCTTCCGGGGCCATTAGGTACAAAGGAGGCCGGTGTTAGGCTGTTTGAATTTTGACTGACCGGCACGTAACTGAACGGTTACAAGCAAAATTCTGTGCTTAGCAATCGGGCGATCGCAATCGCTTTGAATTCCAGCACAACCCAGCTGATGATTAGAGTTTGAGCCAGCATGTTCTTATTGGGATTATAACAGTGTAAAAAAAGTGTGTTCTTATTGCAAGGCTCTAAAATTTAACGAAGAAACGAAAAGAATGTGTTGCACCGCTGCAAAAGTTAAACTGCCTTAACTTGAAGAACCGCCACAGCTATTAAAAAGTTTGCTTGCCGGATATACCGCCGAATTAAAGCATGTCTTATCTAATATCAGGAATTACAACTCATGCTTCCAAATGACGTCGTTCAGCGCAGAACTCGTAACAGCACAATTCATGCCGATTTTCAAAGCAAAAGGACAAATTTATCATAAAGCCTCTTTCTTTCGGCTCTCAGATGGTCAATGTGGTGCGCGAGAATTTTACGTTCGGAAGGGATAGTGCGTTGAAACAGTGCAGTCTTGGAGACGGACCGTCGAGCCGTTATATATACAAAGGGCATAGGAATTTCAAGTGCTCTATGGCCTCGAATGTGTGTGTGTGTGTGCGCGTGCGCGTGCGTGTGCGTGTGCGTGTGCGTGCGTGTGCGTGTGCGTGTGCGTGCGTGTGCGTGTGCGTGTGTGTGTCAGGAAAGTCGGACGCGAATAGCTAAGAAGTACGACGTAGAGAAGCTTGTTACGAAGTGCGACGACTAGACTAATTTTCTCATCTTATATCTCATTATATCCGACTAGCGTCTATAGTGCTTGTATATGTATTGTTTCAATTAATAAACTATATATTTTATCAATCATCGATTCATTATACCACAATCTTTGGGAACTCCTCCGAGATTAACCAAATAGATAATTTTACTACATCAATATACAACAAATTCCTACAAATGTATTGCAACGGTAATGGCAATGATGAATTGAATACATGCTGCAAAATTTCTACTGGCATGAAAGGGTATATTGTTTTCCAAAACAAGAGCTTTTTCACGAAAGAAACAATTTGGCGCGTTTGCCGAAAACGGCCGTTGACATGATGCTATCTGAGGTACACAAGATTGTTATTTATGCAGACAAAAGGCCTGCTGGAAAACATGTGCGAAGGTTCAATGCTCCAAGTATAGACGAAGTGGCAATTGCTATTGTCGGAGATCAATTCCAACCTAGATATATTGTTTTTCGTAAATTGACAAAGCTGCAGAAACCCGTCGATACTGTGTTGTCCTGCAATATCTAATCATTTTTTGGAATAGTGTCAATGGATATCATTTCAACGTTAAGGTGATAAATCCAATCAGTGACAAAGAATCAAATAAGAAATGCGGCGCAATGAACTATTATTTATACTAATTAATGATTCGAGAGAATGAAGACAACCACAGTTCGAAATGTCGTAAATTGTTTTGCCAGTACATTGTAGACATGTATGGAAAAATCGAGATTGGACGCTTGATACTCCTTTGGATCCATTGGAATCCGACTAAGCTTTGCTCTGAAAAATATGTTTGTTTGTGAGATATAGTTATAAATGACGGTAATGCAACGAACATCAGAAATCTAACGATTTTGTCATCTTCATACACAGGCAGTCTACGTCATATACATGAGTACACTCAGGATGCAATTACGTTTGTTTGTCACTACAAGCGTCCAGACCTATTCATTACATTCACTTACAATCCAGCTTGAGATGATATACAATAACTCTTAGTTTCTGAGCAATCACAGATGCATAGGCATGAAATCATAACACGTGTCTTCAGACAGAAGGTGGCAGCGCTGATAAATTTTGTGGTAAGATATGACGTGCGCTGCTGGATGTAGCCAGTGGAATGAAAAAAGAGAGTTTCGCCACGTGCACATATCATATACTAATCTGGCTCTATAACAAAATACTTTCAATGAAATCGACGATGTGATATTATACGCTGAAATACTCAATACCAACATCAATAAGGATTTGCATGAAGTTATGAGGAAAAGTGTAATACATGGACCTTGCAGTACATTGAATCTAAATTCAGTATGCATCATAGCGGGAAAATACTTAAAGCGATATTCTCGAAAATTAGTATCCAACACAGTTACAAAAAATAATGAATATTCTTTATACAAAAGAAGATCAGCAGAAAATGTCCAACCATACAAATTCAAAACGATGACATTGAAGTAAACAACTGCTGAGTTGTACCATTTTCGCCTTTGCTGTCTAAAACGCAAATAAACTTGAAATACTCTAACTCAGTTAAATCGATCAAATACATTTGTAAGTACGTGAATAAAGGCAGCGATATGGCAGTTTTGGATCTGCAACCAGAAAGAAGTGATAGAAATATGCATATCGATGAAATAGCACAGTATCAAGCTGGAAGATACATAAGCAGCAATGAAGCTGTATGGTTAATTCTTTCATTTCCCATACATGAATCAATTCGGGCTATTGTTCACTTAGCAATATATATATAGAAAACGGACAACGGGTTTATTTCATAGCTGCAAATTTGCAACTAGTAGCCTTGAATCCATCGGCTACATTGTTAACTGCTTTCTTCGCGTTACGTTAAAATGACGCATTTGCGAAAACACTGCTGTATTTGGAAGTATCCATGTATTACATATGAAATGCAAAGAAAATCGAAGAAAACCACGTGTATTCAAACAAGCTACGATAGGTAGTCTGTACACCGTGCATCCTAATCAAAATGAATGCTTTTTTTTTCGCATGCTGTTGGTAATTGTGCTCGGTTCAACGTCTTTCGAGGAATTAAGTATTGTTAATGGCGTTACGGATGGCACTTTATGCAGTGCATGTAAAGCAACACGACGTGCAATACGTCACATTCAAATAAAATTCATGCATTGTTTGCAATCATATTGACCGCTAGATCTCCTTCATATGCAACAGAATTATAGCAGAAATATCAACTGCATATATCGGAAAATATTTTCTATCGAATAGGCAAAGAAAATTAAAATATAAACATGGATTTCAAAGTAGAAATCTACAACAAAGCGTTGATAATGACTGAAGACTTGTGCTTAGATATCGCAAACAAAGTTTTAAATCAATTGGAAATGCCAACATCAAATCAATCTGCGGCTGCTTCGTTTAATGTAAAATTATGTCGTAAACAAAATTACAACACGGGTGACCTTTCATCGTATGTGTGTCACGGACTATCCATGGCAATCAAATTTATGTCGCGGTCTCGTGTCTTCCCGATTTATTTACCGAGATTTTAAGATAAAGAAATTCATGGTTTCAGGTCAAACGTGTCTACACGACACTCCCCTGGGATGAGGCAAATTGACCAATGATTTTGGGCGAATTTTAGAGGTTGAAGAAGGATATCAACGAAACCTTCTTTTGCAATAAAGACTTTTATTGATATCTCAAATTCAAGGTGAAAGGCTTAAATTCGATTTCTTGTCCACCGCGAAGTTTACGTTTAAATTGTTTACTCATCAAACCGATCGTTCGCTTGGGGTCCGCCGATACGCAAATTTAATACACCTCAAGCTTTCCGAAAACGATTTAGATCGGGACGAATCGTGGTTCTCGACGATTTTCCAATAGGCATATGAATGCGTCTGGGATCTTCCGTCTAAGCCTCGTTAAAAAACCGAAGATGCGGGTTGGGAATTTCAGACAGTCCGGAGCTTTCGATCGCAAATTTAATGTGTGTCAAGATCGCTCAGGGTGTCTTAAAATTCTTAATGTCTCGGATTCTTCAGAACACTGATACGCAAATTTAATGCGCCTTAGAACATTCACGAGAATCGTAAACTTCGGGATCCCCACGATATTCCAAAACTATCGATACGAAAATTTAATGCGCCTCAAATGTTTAACACGTTAAGCGCCACGCCGAATTTCTGTGCCATTCCGTTCAAGCCACAGTTAGCCGTCAGGCGGGTCCTGCCGGGCTGCTCGCCGATAGGCTAGCTAGAGTACAGACAATTTGGAAAAAAAAGGAAGGCAGTGCGCTCAAAATTATAAGATACTGCATTAAATGTTATAATCAGAATGCACGAATATTAGGACCAAAGACAGCTAAAAATGTAACGCCAAAAGTAACAACCTGTTGTAATTAATGTACACAGAAACCTCACCTTTGCTTATGTCACGATCTACCGTCGGGACCGATTTTTATATTAATTTATATTACGAAGATTCGCGGTTTTTCGGGAGCTACGTGCCTACGCGACACTCCCTTGGGATGAGGCGAATTATTTAATATCTTTGGGCGAATTTATGGAGGAATGAGGTGAATTCTTGCACGAAACCACCGTAGGGATGCGCTTGTTCGAGGAAAGGTACCGGAGTGGATGCAGGAGGTTGATAGGGTTCTTCAACATCGCAGAGGTTCTCTTTGGTAACAAAGATTTTCATTGCTTTCACGAGTTTTGTATAAAAATGTCTAATCTTGGAATTCTGTCCGGCACGCGTTTTTCGTCTGAAAACAGTTACTTAGAAAATCAGATTCTCCAGGGCTTTCGATACGCAAGTGAATGCGCCTCGGATTGCCCAGGATTGTCTTAAAATTCCAAGTCCTTTCGATATTCAAAAGGTTTCGATACGCAAGTGAATGCGCCTCAGAAAACTCAAGGATATCTTAGGTTTCTGTGTTCCTAGAGACTCGTTGGATAGAATTGCACGTTAAAATGAATTTAACAAAATATATATAAATAAAACTATATAAATCTTACTGAATATGGGGATCGGAGAGAGAGAGATCGAGAAGCTAGTCTACTGGTTCCCGAACTGAGTCTAAGTCTGTTAGCTAGTTAGTTAGTAGTAGTGCTCGCGCTCCGAAAAATACTCCCTTATATAACCGGGCCTCCCTTCCCTGGGCTACCCCTTCTCTAGTCGGGGAAATTGTTAATCGCGGGTATATTGTTAGTTACTATTCGAAGGTTTCACCCACCGCTCTGTTTATCGAGGGCGCTTGGTGGCCATCCGTTATCTACCAGCAAGGATGTTTTATGACTAGGATACCGGTGACCCACAGCTGTGGTTTGCCGGCTAGACTTTTGCTTCCTAATCTCTTTCAAAATATTTATAGTTCGATTATTAGTTGAATATTTTAGGCCCCTTGAGCGTTCCTACGCGGTCTTTGGTTATTTCCCTTCTTTTCTCTCGATCTCTTTCCTATTTCATCAGGGTGATAACAGCGTTCGTTACACTTATCTTGTTTTAATAAATTACATTAATGTTTTAAAGTATTATATTCTTTTCCTTGAAGCATTGACCAAACAAAAATCGATATCGCATAATTTAAATGTTCCGTCTCCCAAGTACGCAAGGGCCGACACACGCGCAGCGATAGAAGAACGAAAAGTCTACCGCCGGTCTATAGCGACCGGCGAGGACTGAACGGTAAGTCTAGCACCGGTCCCTAGGGACCGGCGTGGCGCTTAACGTGTTAAGGAATATCTTGAATTTCGGTATCTCGCGGAGAGAACTCGTAAGGGAATTTTAATGCTAAGTTAATTCTTACTTATGTTTGGATCAGGGAAATCGAAAGAAACTCTGAGAACTAACGTCTGACCGAGTCGAAATTTTACTAGTAATACTTAGTGCCAAATGAACAAGTGCCAAACGGACAAGTGCCAGTACTTAGTGTCAAATGGACAAACGGTCTTCCAAATCCTTCCTGTCCACCGTGCAACGTGGACACGACACGACACCGCTCGAGACACCCGACATTCCAAACCTGTCCCCACGCGATCCTACTCTCGTGAGGAGAGCCTCTGCAAGGAGTGGGCTTTGAGCTCAAGGACCGCTTTTACCTGACCTGCACCACCTGCAGAACTTTGTGATACAGGACACGACGCCAATGTGTCCATATGAGCCATTCCTGGGATCCCGTCAACCACTCGGACCCGAACAAAGTTCATGGAGATGGAGGTTGCTACAGGCATGACAACTCCGACTCAGAGTTCACACGACACTTGGGCTTAGTATCGCGTACAGGTGAATGAAGCCCGGGTCGGTTCACGGCCTCCAGCATGTGTCGAGCTATTAGCGGTGCCCCGTCAAGTGCCAACAATGGGACATTTATCATTTTCACTGCGGCTACTCGATATTCTTCGGCGAAGAAAATAAGCCGCGTGGACAATGATCCACTACTACCGCTGATCTACTCAATTGCCGCGCACATTGTTCTGGAAACGACTGAGACAACATGTTGCTAGATGAAGGAATGACAGCCTGAACTCACCCACCGTGGGATCGTTACCTGCTTCCATACCGGGTATGCTGGGCGTAACTCTGATATACACGCAAGAAGACACAGCGTCTGCTCCAGCATTAGGTGTGCAGTGTGAAGAGACTCTTCTGCCCTGAGTGGAGTGGACGTGCATTAGTACGACCGCACCCGGAAGCTGTTCTTCTCACGCCGGGATTGAGTGAGAGTGAAATATCTTATACACAGATTCTCTTCCGTGAAAGACTCTATACAACTACACTCTTATCAGGTTACGCAAGCGGTAACAGTTTGAACCTAACAGCCGTCTTTGATGGAGTCTGGGAATGCAGCAACACGCAATGAGCCCAAGTACGTACTCCATACTCGGAGACCTTTTTTACAGGTAAGGGGCCTGACACAACCCATTAAAAAATCTTGGTATTCTGGACTGTGGGAAATTCAGGGGATTCTTGGTGCAATGTTTTCCGTAGAACTGCTCTGTAGTAATTAGTCCTGATAATTAACTCGACTGACTTCGGAGAGGTAGAGGAAGGTTGGGCCTAGTTAAGATTAGGCACGTGCATCCAAGCATCTAACTTTGCATTACGACGTCTACTGTGCGCAGTAAGCCGTGAGAGAACGTAGGCAGAAAGGATGATGTGTTACGTACATTGACCCTACACCTATGGAAAGGGAAATCGAGAATTAAACCAGAGCGGAATGTGACATATGTGCACTGCTGACTCGGACGTTAGGTTTACTACAGTAAGCTGAGAAGGCCATCCCAGCTCCTTTTTTCGCGTTCTTTACATGGGACAAACTTGCCACATGGCTCGTGCAGGAATTAGCCATGCCTTGCATTTTTTCCTCGCTAGGTAGGGGAGATCCCCAACCATGTATATATGGGAATCCCCGAGACAAACGGCCACTATTATTTTTGACTAACTAGTAAAACTTCAACTCGAACAAACGCTCTTAACAAACGGTCAAAAGTTCTCGATCTCCCTCTCTCCGATCCTTATATTCAAGAAGACCTATATAGTTTTATTTATATATATTTTGTTAAATTCATTTTAACTTGCAACTCTGTCCAACGAGTTTTAGGGACACTAAATTCTAAGATATCCTAAAGTTTTCTGAGGCGCATTCGCTTGTGTATCGAAACCTTTTGAATATCGAAAGGACTTGAAATTTTAAGACAAACCCGGGCAATCTGAGGCGCATTCACTTGCGTATCGAAAGCCCTGGAGAATCTGATTTTCTAAGTAGCTGCTTTGTAACAAGGGTTAGCCGGAGGATCCGAAGTGCATTCATTTGCGACTAGGAAATACCGACAAGTCCCTTCCACGTCCTGACTTGAACCGTTTTCGGAAAGCCTGAGGCGCATTCACTCGCGTATCGGCGGACCCCAAGGGTTTCAGTTAGTTTGATGAGTAAACGTCTTAAACGAAAAACGCGTGCCGGACAGATTTCCAAGACCAGAAATTTTTATAGAAAACTAGAGAAAGCAATAAAAGCCTTTATTGCGGAAGAAGATTTCGTTGATATCCTTCTTCAACCTCCAAAATTTGCCCAACGTGTTAATTAATCTGCCTCATCCCAGGGGAGTGTCGCGTAGGCACGTTGTCCCCGAAAAACCGCGAATCTTTGTAATATAAATCAATATAAACTTCAACCTCCAAAATTTGCCCAACGTGTTAATTAATCTGCCTCATCCCAGGGGAGTGTCGCGTAGGCACGTTGTCCCCGAAAAACCGCGAATCTTTGTAATATAAATCAATATAAAAATCGGTCCCGACGGTAGATCGTAACAGATGCCCCCCCCTGCCCTTCCTTAAGTGTGGCAACAAACAGATCAACCCTTATGCATGCGAAAGCGATGGAAACTTTCCCCAAGCCACTTACCTCGACGCGGAACGAAGACTGCGGAAGTTTTTTTTGTTTTGAATTCATTTTTCGGCACCGACTGTTAAGGTCATTTGGCACTAGCGCAAGTGCCTTACTAATGAAGGAAAGCCGTAATGCAGTAGTGCCCTCACACATCGAAATTGTCCGTGCTTAGTGGCGATCTTCATCCTCGCGGTTGCTGGAAAACCCGACGCTGCGTCCCGGGAACTGCTCCCTGACGGGTGGTCGAGACAGCGGTTGGAGTCTCTTTCGCAGTGTCCTCTTGTCGAGACGAGGGCGACGCCAGAGAACTGCTGCGACTGGAGCTATACGTTGGCATGTTTGCAGGATGCAGTAAACCGTAGTACCCCTGATAACAGTGTTTACACGAAAATTGGTGGCACTCCCGTGCTTGACGTCTGGTCTGCAAGCACTTAAAACAATATTGCTGTGCACTCACTAAACAACGGTGCCGTGTCGCTCCCACGACTTTACATAAAAATAAATCCGCATGTCCGACTGAACACGCACAAAGCAGGACTTAACTTTGTACGTGGTAAGCCGTCGTCTTCGTCGCGCAACGCTCGAGTGCAGGCTCTGTCGTTTTAAGAGTCAACGCGTCCACTGTCAGCGACAAAGCGGATAGGAAGTTTTCTAACATCGAAACGAGGGCGCCTCCCTGCTGGCCACCAAATGCGATTCCCATTCGGAATGGGTGCGGATATACAGCCTCTACATCACTATAACCAAGACCAGAGCATCTCAATTCTCTAATGGACAGCTTATCGTCCCGTGCATTTTTAAGGCCTGCGCCACTTGGGAACAGCCGTAACGAAGGGATGCGGGAAGACCTCACTGCCGAAGAGTTTACATTTTGTTGGACGTACGACAAGACCATAACAGGTGGGTTGTCGAATCGCTCCTCCAACAATTGCCATGCGATAATGAAGCCGCCCGTTGTCAGGGGCACATGCTCAATGAACGCAACCGCCGAGCCTCGCACCGCTGATTTTAAGTAACGCAGCTGCTTCACGTCTACCAGCCGGCTTTCGCCATTAATCAACGAACGGAACAGATTCCGGAAGCCCAGCTAATCCTGTATTTCATCGCTAAAGTGCGATAACGTTAGCGGCGGCAGTCTGACCACATCTGGTCGTGAGAGTGCGACTTCCGTTTCCGTATACGGAGGAACAGGCATGTGGGCCGTAATCTCGCGATCAAAGAAAACACTTCCCTTAAAATATGCAGTCCGTACGGTCTAATATTCGTTCTCCGCGAAATTGGTACCCGGTCGGCTCCAATTCCTTTTGGTCGGCGAGACGAATATATAACCCGTGAAACTCTTCCCACCGATTCTCCAGCAGTTGTGAGCGGTTCTGTGTCACCTGCAGTGTGTAGCGATACGCTCTTAACGCCCGGAACTCCGACTCCAGGCGCTTGACTCTGTGGAAGTTGATTCGCACTGTCTGAAGTATGACGGCGAAATTCTGTTCCGCTTTCTTCTTAGTGGCCATTACAGCGGTGTGTTCCAACACGTAGCAGCACTCTATATGCACGTAGCGTAACAACACAGCACTCACGATACACAAGCCACTCCAATCCGATAATTATCCGTGTAATCTAGCTTACAGTATATGTTCGCGACCGAGGGTGATATTTTAATCGGGTCGTAAATTCTAATCGCGAATCCGATGCGAATAAAAAAATACTGTTTACAACGATAGGTGGATCACTGTTCGGAGTCGAGAGGGATCACTTCGCGTGTTCTAATTTTGGTACAAGAACAAATTTATGCACAATAATTCAGTATAATGAATTTATATAGCGATATTCTCACAAGAGAAATGATTATATCTACGAAGGAGACACACCCCCGTAGCTCTAAAAATATATATCGCTTACAAAAATATCTACTTGCTCAACGCACATCCGCTCACCTCAATTATCCATCCAAGAATCAAGACCATGTCAGGACCTGTTATGGAATACGTCCTACTACCAGATGTATACAATACCGACGAAAACACGCCTTATACGCGCGTGTGCCATATATCTAGATAACGGGACCCAATTACCGTACGCCGTACACAATCGGGGCATCCGTTGGCGCCGAAATAGTACAATGACCGGGGACTTATCGAATTTATCGCAAACAGTGTAATGCGATTGGATATTAATTCTTTCTGATGCATTACGAAAACGACTGTATTTCGCCTGCCTCATATGTCGCCTCCACAGACTTTGGCACAATGCAATACTGCGTACACACATTGTGAAAAAAAAGCTTATTATTTTCTTTTACCGAAAAAAGGACAGTATAATCTTTTATTTTTCGATTTTAGCAATGTCATATCATAGCGAAAATATCGAAAATTGCGATCGCTAATCTTCAATAAAATGGTCTTGGATCTGCGAATTGTCGATTGCGCTCTGGAATGATTAAATTATGATTATGTGATTAAACACAGAGCCGGAAATGGAATAAGGTATGTTAATGCGTTGAATCGTTAGAGTTGAGTTATTATGGTAATGCATGACAAATTTTCTGGAATGGAATTTAATGGTAATACAAAATAAAAATACAGCTTTTATGGAAATATGGAATACGGCGGAAATTGAAGAAAATGATGCCGTGAACTCTTTATTTATTTCTTTTTATTTTACAAGCAAATTTAGCGACTGTATAGTGCAACTCTATATGACATCTGTTTAGCGCATTGTCGATTACCTTTCGCTGTTACCGCTTGTCTAAAGCATTTCTATAATCCTCGTCGGCCGTCCTCTCCCTCTCCCTTTGTCCCTGTCATTCTCTCTCCCATTGTCTCATTATTCATACCATCGGTTGTGTTTATTACAAAAATCGCACATACGGACTCGCTCTCTTTTACTCAAGCGCGCATTTGGTCTCGTTCAAATGATCACTACAGTAAGTTTTATGAATTGCGAAATGGCCTGGTATATTGTAAAAAACTGGATAAAGTGTTATTTTAAATGCCCTATTAAATAGAATCAAATTTTATTTTCAAATGTCACAATGAAAGGGGACATGAAAAAGAAAACGGGGCAGGTTCATATGGACGTTTGTAATTGTTTAAAATGTATTGCATTTTTGCCGGCATCTAAAAAGAGCTAAGGGTATTTACATATTATATAAAGGTAACGAACCGTTTTCAACAATTTGTGCAGATCGCATTGGTCTAATTGATAAACGGGTAAAAATGAATCAATACGTGTTGGTTACCTTTAATGGTTTTACAGACAGTACGAAGTTACTTTAAAAAAAATAAAATTAAGAAAGTATATACAATATTTTCGTGTTAGGTACTGTCAAGTCGTAACCTTTTTTCAAAGAAGTCTGGTCGGGTATTGCGTTATGTGCCTATCGTATACTTAACTAGGAATTTGTCTTAAATAATACCATTCACAAGACAACGGTACAAACTACGAGTATATATTAATGAATACTGCGAACATTTATTATAGGTCAGAGAAGGTAGATTATTAATTATATCAAATCGTACATTAATTCTTAACACGTTGAACGCCACGTAACTTAGATATGGGTTACGGTTATATTTCCGCAAAGGCTCTCAAACTACAGCTCTAAATTTGAACGACACGGAGTGAAGCAGCGCGAAGTGATACTTGACTACCTGCAGTTGGTTGTTTTTCCGCGTCCTAATTAATTTTTACCTGAGCAAGTATTTTTATTATTTTCGTCCTAATAATTTTTACCTGAGCAAGTATTTTATGGTTATTTGACCAGCTCATTACCTGGTCGTCCCTCGATCGAGTGTTCTATAGAGTAATAAAACTTCTGCTGAGCACTTGCTCAGACACTTCTTATCCTTTGCAAAATACAATAACAGCGTCATTAAAAGTAATTTTGTAAAAGATCACTACATTGATATCCGAACTATGATTTAGTGGAACAACATTTTTCGTTAACATCTTTATTTATCGATTTCTAAACTGTTCATTAGAGAGCGTAAAAATGTAAGTGAAATTAAGCCGAGTAGTGACAAAGTAATGTTTAGATTTCTAAAAAAAGTTAGATATATTAATCATTAGAATTCACCAGGAAAAGTGGACTTCTTGTGGAACTACCGTACTAACATTATAGCAGTCCTTTCTCTTTTCTTGAATGAGCAAGTAATAGACCTTATGGTGACGGAAAGTAACAGATACGAGAATCTTATCGCGCTACTTATACTCCGAGTCTCGTTAGGAATAGGAGTAGGATAGCAGCGAGCTTGCAGTCGCGCAGAAAACCGCGTTTATGTAGGGCAAACGCTTAACGTGTTAAAATGCAGCAAAGGAGTTGTTCGATTTAAAACAAAATCCAGAGAAGGAAAGTTATCGCAAATATTGCACTCGTGCAGAAATATAATAAGAAATATGTTGACCGTAAGAAATGTTCTCTTAATATTTATGAGCAAGAAGATTTAATTAAGGTGAGAAATATTAAATGTACCTCGGTTATATCAAACAAGTGGATTCTGCAATTCAAAAATTTATATGTGATTTCTAAAGTGTTCTAAAACAACAGATATATTATAACTGATCCAGAAGAGTTGCAAAATATTTAAAGACCGGACAAAGTCGTGAAGCAACGTAGACATCTCAGGGCGTGGATCCAATTTTAAGATATGTTAAATGTGTTATTCACAAATGAATATATCTGTGCTCCATGTTCTGATTAAAGTAAGAATTTACTTTATTTGGAGCATGGGGAGGTGGTCATCGAGAGAGTCAGTCCCCATTACGTAAAGGTCACGAGTCGTCGTAAGAGTAACATGATAATTCAATATTTTCGATTAGAAATAAGTCTCAATTTACTGAAATAGGCTCATTATCCTTATAAACCCTGACACTTTGTATAAAATGCCTCCCCTCTCCTCTTCCCCCATCTCAACTCTCCCAATGGCTCCAATATTTGCAAATCAATCATCAATATCAGTTTTCAGTAAAAAAGATAATTGTCAATTATAGTCTTTTTTGTAAATTTATTTATTATGTTATTTAAATATAGTTGTATTAATAACGAATAATACCATATTATAGTAAATTAGTTCCGCCAATTTACATGTAGATATTCATAAAATCACGTTCACACGGCAAAATTAGGCATCTTTATTTTGCGGTTAGCGTAATACATTCTCATTAACAAGTGAAAAGTGCGGGGAAATAATATGCAGTAAAAAAAATATATTAATAGACAATTTAATCAACTTACTATTTACTGTAATGATTAATGTATATGTGTTTCTGTGTAAATTTTTAATTATTACCTTTATTATAAAAATTATTTGATTATTTGGTAACATGCTTGTTTCTAACGATTAATACCAATTATTAACCTTTTTTCTCCGCGTGCTGATTATATTCTATATGTATGTGATTATCTTCGGGTATGAGCATCGACTATAATAGAAGATTAAGTTCCTACGAATTTACCTATGCTGGTAATAATATATATA
>JBCFXI010002590.1:0-20201 GCA_038496175.1 Ampulex compressa | reverse complement strand
ACACACACACACACACACACACACACACACACACACACACACACACACACACACACACACACACACACACACACACACACACACACACACACACACACACACACACACACACATATACATCCGCCAGAGCATCTCGACTGAACGTTCGAGTGACGAAGAATTTTGGGAACCACTTACTTACTCTGGTAAGGAGGAGGAGAAAGTTAAGAGCGGCAATATTAAAGTTAAGGCGGATCGGTAATCGAACGAGCGAAACAACTTTGGAATCCGGGGAGAGACTTCCGTCCTCCAGGACCTAAATAAGTGTATCTTCGTCGTATTCAGCTTATGTAAGTCTGTATAATATACGAGCTGCAATTAAATAAAATCGCGGCGAAGTTTTATAATGGTCCCCCAGTTTTATAATGATCGACAACCATCCCAGAGTCAACTTCAAATTAAATTACTGCGTGCTTTTTGTTTTAAATAGATATTTGCCAAATTCATTTTCTACGTCCATAAGTTTACGTATTCTAGTTATTATATTAATTTATTTTTTTCTTTGAATTGTAAATGTAATTGAGCTATTTATTTTGAAAGTGTCCTAAGTCTATTTATATTTATATCGGAATACTGATGAGTGTGCGTTTCAATAAAAATTAAAAATATGCGTATAGGATACTAATGTGTTATACTACTTAAGTGTGTCTAAGAAAGTTAAATTTACAATTCCTATTACAATAATAGCAATTATTATGCGAATGGTATATGCTTTCATACCACGAATGAAATTAAACGACTTTCAACTTAATTTAAAATGTTTTAAGTTAAGAAAACTGCACTCAATTTATTTTATATTTCCTTACAACGTTTCAAAAACACAATTTATGTAATTCAGGTAATTTAAATATATAAATTATATAACAATTTATCTACATTCTATCTACATTTTGTATATGCGGGAAGGGTTTGAAGAAGTCCTGGTACTCCTGTGGTATATATCGTAATATATATATTCTTGTTTTACCCCTACTTGGTAATAAATCCAGGATTTTGAACTCTGCATCTTCATCCATTGATATCTTGCACAAAATTGTATATGATTCATTTCTCAGAAGACGCTTTTAGCATATTTTTAATCGATTTATTGTTTCTCCATCAGAATTCTTTACCTTTTTAAAAACTGCGTCCTTCAAAGTCTTATTGATACAAAATCTTCTTGTTTCATTTTATTTCGAATAAACTTGTTTTTCTCCAGCATTTTTTGATAACTTTATAATAATGCTAGGGCCAAACAGCATGTTAATAAATATTACTTAATTAAAATGACTCACACCGCTGTTTTCGGACATTTAAAAATCCTCAGTTTCGGACATTATCGATAATGTATTGGACATAGGCCACTTTCAAAGTAACGCTTTTAATCATTCAAATAACCGCAGAAATTGACGTATCTAAATTTGTCGTATCCTCTCGATATACTTAACCGCAAAATGTTGTTTATGACACGTATAACTAAAAATTGTACGCGTTAGTACAGTCGGAAAAAGCAATTAACAAATGGACTTAGATTACTTTCAAAATAAACGATTCAATGAATTTTCTTTTCTTCCTATCCTTATGCATTGTGACTCTCCCTTATTTGATCGATTCATTCAATCCTCATATGTAACCCATATTCAAATCTTCCTTAACACCCAACAGAGGTAACATTATTATTTTGTAACACCTGCTTCTATAAATCAGTTTGAGAATTCGGGAAAAAAGGACCAAAGGCGTAAAAAATGGTTCTTGAGAAAAGGGAGGAGGTAGGATTCTCTAACCAAATGTACGAAGACGAATGAGTGCGAGCACAAAAATGTACAGTAAGCTGCATGGGAGGAGTCGTAAATTCCTCAACTGTGAGAATGAGTGATACTAGAGAATGCTAACGCAATTCATAGCAAATACTTGTATGCATTTATACTCGGTGTGATTGTATTGACTAACAGAGCGGCACGTGGCCTGAAAGGGCCGTTGCTACCTGGAAGATGAGTCATAGTCCTTGCGAGCGCAACAGGCGCTAATCAACACTGTATCATTAATTTGTTCCACGACCCCTGAAGGGGAGCAAGGAGAAGTTGGAATACGACCATGGCGATGTCAGGTTGTTAAGGCCAATTAGTCCAGATTTAGAAACTCTACGATCAACATGCGCGCTATTTACAAACTGTGCAGAAATGTATAATTATGGTTGTTACAATACGCATCGACATATTTAATTGTATTATTCATAGAAATGTGCAAATAGAAGATTATAGAGCCTGATATAACTTATCACTAATCCAAGCAGGCGGGAAAAGAGTGAAATATCTGTCAAAATTGGAAAAATGTCCTTTAGAAGAAACTTTTGCATCAGAATTATTACATATTACGTTTTCGTGACATTTAATCAATTGTTCCAATGAAAAATAAATTGCAGTTCTAGAACAGAGCCATAATCCTGAAAAGAACTTGCAACTCTGAAAAAGTGCATTACGGCTCCGAAAACAACAAATAATCAGTCCTCGCATAACTACTTTATTTAATCCTTTTAATCGATAAACGTTACGAAATCATTATACGTAATAACTCTGATGCAAGAGTTTCATAATTCGTTCTCTTCCCACCTTTTTGAACTTGCAATAAGTTATATTAGGCTCTATAATGTTATATTTACACGAATGTATGAATAATACAATTAAATATGTGAATGTGTGTTGTAACAACCGTAATTATACGTTTCTGCGCAGTTTGTAAACAGCGCGCATGTTGATTATAGAATTTATAAATCTGGACCAATTGGCCTCAGCCATCTGACACCGCCACAGTCGTATTCCAATTTTTCCTTGCTCCCCCTCAGGGGCGGAACAAATTAATGATTCAGTATGTACGATTGCAGCTCGCAAGATGGTGGCATCTAACATTAGTGGCACCAGAGAAATTTGAATATTTCTCAGAGTCCGTGCTAAAAACTTCACATAAAATATAAGGAAAGCAGTGTTACAATATATGTTTGTGGTATATTGAATTCTAAAAGTGAGTTATTATTGTGTGCTCCACAGTCTACATAAGAATAGCTATATGATTATAATGCCGAACAAATTTATTCTTGCCCATTTTTTCTTTCTTTTAAAATGAATTACATCAGCGTAGTACAAATTCCATGAAAAATACAATTTGTAACCGGTATCTTAATTTGATCCAATCTAATCTAATTTTTTAGGTAAAAATTCAAATGCCAGGAGGTGTGAAATACAAATAAGTATATGATTTACGTTTCTCTATACATTGGTAGCTTTATATTTGCTTTATTACTATAAATAATTCTGATCCTTCAATTGAGAAATGCAAAGTGACATGCGGAGAAAAAAAATTATAGGGAAAAGATATATCCTTATTCATATAAATAAAACTTTTAAAGCACACTGAGACATTCGACAAAAATACTGGATCCGTCTCATATTCGCAAGCTCTATTCATTAATTGTAAAAGCCATATATCTAAAAATCTATCCCGCTCACGATGCAAAAAATCCCAACTTATAATAAATAATTGTTACCATTTCCTATGTGATTCCTATTTTGATTTGTGTGAGTGCTTAAAACATTCGAGTTTAACGAATTTTGATTAGAAATGGATAACATCTAATAAAACATGTTTATTCACATATACACGAATGAATGCATTTAAATAACACTGATGCATTTAATTTAATATAAAAATTCTTCTTGTCTTCTCTATTTGAAATAAATTTTACGGATTTGCACAATTATTAACATTATTGAAAGAATGATAAACACTTGGTCATAAAAAAACCCACGGAATTATTGGAAATCTGTTAAAATGATCGTTCATGGAACAAACTATATATTAGTTACATAAATTCAATAGGTGAATTTCACTTTCAGCAATTGGGAACATGATATGAAATGAAATACCATTTATGATATACCAGAATATAGGAAACATTATCCACCAGTTGCAGTACAGCATATGCATATGTCATATTTAATACCAGAACGTTTATTCATTCCACAAGACAATCATTTTTATTTGGCAGGCTAAAAATATTGTAATAGGATAAAACAATCGAAATATATTGCCGCGAAATTTGATGTCGATAAACTTGATACTCAAAATCTATTCTGTGGCGATCTAATAAATAATTCCATGTAATGATTGAAATTTGCTTTCCAATAGAAACAAATAAGAAACAAAAAATGTTATCACCGTATACTTACCTACTCCCTGTTTTGTTCTATATTTTATTTCTCTCGTTTTTTACTTAACAAATTCGAAAACAGCGGATTCCCTTTACCAATCAAAAAGTGTCGATCTGACCAACTTTTACACTCGATCTCTTTGCAGCGCCACGTGTACCCTAAATGGTACACGATATGATAACTACTCTAAACAAGCTAATCATTTATGGATCGATGATTTACTGCAATATTTTCTGATAATATGTCAATGTTTAATCAAAACATCAAATGGCCTGAACGACAAGTTGGGCAATTAGAGCTTAACACGGAACGTGGTAAAGGCTAAGCCACAGATAACAGGACCACTTCACCAGGTCCTTGGCACTCTAGCTCAGACAAGCAATCCACCTATATAAGAGCTCATGGTTCAGACAACTAATCTGACTACACTCTTATCGTAGATATTCATAGGTATGATCCTACAACGCTGACTAAGCTACGCTATGCGAGCAGGTTCAACAGCAGCACGATAGTGCAGTAATGCCCCCGTTATTTGAACCTAGGTAAAATCCCAAATATTCAAGAAATCGAGACAACGCCTTTTTCGAGGGCAAAGAGTGCTGCAGACAAAAAGCGCAGATTAAACACCTTCGTTTTCTTTTTAAATCATTTCTTTTATCTAAAATGGTTTTCAACGTAGTGCTGACATTTTTCCGACCGAAAATGAGACAAAACACAATATGATTACGATTATGTTTGTATATTTAATACGCATTGAGTAATTAATATTGCACGGAAATAAGAAGATTTCAAGGAAGTAAATGTGGTAGCAAACCATCGCCTTTAATCTCATACTTGTCGGCAAAATCTCATCAATATGTTTAAAACCACTTTACATGAATAATAAGTTCAATTAAAATAGTTTTATTCCTACATTATGTACTGTTAATACGTTGACTACCGCGGCACGTATTTTCGGGCAATGACAAAAATTCTGATCAGGCCGCGTTATCCGTATTTGGGTACACTTATTTGAGTAGTTACAACGTAAGTTAGTAGATACGTGAAAAGATATTTCACGGGATATAATACGAGTATTAATCGGATCAGAATCCGACAATGTAATTTTATTTATTTTTTCTTCCTGAAAAATCTCAGCTGTCCCTTCACACTACCATCTGAATTTTTATAAACCTTGTAACAAGTTTCTTCTGTACTGCGATATGATTCACTAAGAAATAACCTTTCCCCGTTTCTTTTTAACATTCCAAAAATGAGGGCAAAAATTTTAACCGTTCGTCATTACAGAAAAAAGATTTGAAAAAGAAGAAATAATTTTCGAATCTCACACGTTCGCTTAGATACTTCAGTCTTGAAAAAAGATTTTCAACCGAATGCATGTCCCGAAATATTTCATTCTACACGTGCTTATCTTCTGCTACAAAACAATAGCCTAGAAAAGACAATAGGCCCAGTGAATTCTCCAATATAGATTTTCAGCTCGATAGAAATCCCTATATATTTCGTACTAGACGTGGTAGTCTTCTGCTACGATAAAAAAAATACGATGGACTCGATGAGTTTACACATCTACATAGAGTAAGTTGCAATTTGAGAGGGGTGCATGATCTAGCAACATGCGTGGCTTGACAGAGACTTTCTTACAAACTCGCGTGGCAGTCAAAGTGTTAAACCGTGAACACTTCTCAAAGGAGCTCTCTCGAACACCACATTCTCTTCCATATCCTACACTTATCTGGGTTCGAGAAAAATAACATATTCGTATAACCAGCATTACGCAGTCACGAGTGCAACACTAAAAGAGACATTATAAGAGCTACAGTGGTGTAGTGGATAGAAGCTCGCCCATCACCTCTGGTTTTTCCATGTGATGTATGTGGTGCACGAGAATTTTGAACGATATTCGAAGTGTTTGCATTTAATAGAGTTAAGGTGTCATAACAGTGCAGCCTTAGAGACAGACGCTCAAGCCGTCCGTCGCGCTGTAATATATATAAAGCGCGTAGAAATTTTGAGTGTCCTATGCCCTCGAACACACGATAGCGCGTATTTGTGTCTGTGTGTCGAAAATGCGTAACTGGGACACTGTCTAGGGCACTGTAAGAGCAGTTTCATAAAGGAGTCGGATAAGAAAAGTCGGGTGTGAACAGTCGAGAGTGCGGTTAAGAAATACGACGTAAAGATTAGTTAAAAAGTACGACGACCAGCTCAATTATAAATCCAAACTCTCACCCATTATCGATCATTTCAAGAGTCTTTGTATACGTTTTAACCCTTTTAATAAACTATACTTTATCAACAATCATATTTTAATAGATATGTATACTGTAATTCTGATAATTCGGAATTTACTTTAAACAGGAGGTCTTAGGCCAAGTGAAATGAATTAAAAAAAAATAAAAAGAAGAGGAGACATAACCATAACAAGCTCATCCGTATAATCCTCACAGCACCACATTTTTTTTTACGAGGGACAACACCAGGGCACACTCAACACGACCCTCGAGGTCCGCAAAGAGTCTACACCGGAGTGTTTAGAATTTACTACGCTTCGAATTACAACGCAGCCTTACGCAAGGATAGAGCACAGTTAGTTGCGTCACCGACGCATCGATGCTCTCTGGAGAGCCAAGCATCCAACACAAGTTGTGTCCACGTCACGCCACCGTCGATCACATCCACTTCAAGGTAGCTTTTCCTAGCGACTGGTTTTTTGCGCAGCAGAAACCGAATTTGCCTAAAAACGTCCGCAGGAGCGCGAAATACAGAGGGGTCCAAAAAAATGTATCCACTGTTCAAAAGTCCATAACTCGCAAACTAATCGACGGAGTTGTCTCATTTTTGGTAGTTTGTAGTTCATACAAGCGTTGCATTGCGTTGTTTTGTTTTGTCGGATGACAGTCGCCAGATAGTCAGTGTTTTGTTGTTAGTTGTACCTTGTACCGTTTTGCCTGCCATCCGAGACTTGTATGGAGACGGAAGATTTTACTTTCAACAAGATGGTGCCCCAGCCCACTATCAAAATCGTGTTAGGGCTTATCTCGACGAAAATCTACCAGGAAGATGGATAGGCCTTAGAGGTGCTGTAGAGTATCCACCACGTTTTCCAGACTTAACTCCTCTGGACTTTTGCCCGTGGGGAACACTAAAGGACGTCGTTTATCGACAAAAGCCACGCACATTGGATGAACTTCGAGAATCCATCGTACATTCATGTGCAAATATCCAACTGAACACGTGGCAGTCAGTAGTTCGTGCTGCAGTCCGGCGGCATCGCTTGTGCGTGGATGTTAATGGTGACCATTTCGAACACCTACAGTGATATCTTTAAGTTGGACTTTAAGCTACACTTTCACCAAAAATGAGACAACTCCGTCGATTGGTTTGCGAGTTATGGACTGTTAAACGGTGGATACATTTTTTTGGACCCCTCTGTATATTACGCAGAGTGAAAATGCTCTCCTAGGGCAGACGTGTTTATCTATTCAGTCGACGTAAAGACAGCGTGTAAAATGGAGACAATGTGCACGAAGAGGAAGATAATGATCGCGATCTTAATTAAAGAAATGATGGATGATGAACAGGATGAAGAATCCATACTGACGGAGTATGCGAAATTCAGGAGACAAGTAAGCGATGTGTTCACAAATCGGAGAAGTGAAGGAACTTGCAACAGTCTGATCAAGAGTCGTCTCTTTGACGCAGAAGAAAACTTCCAAAAGTATTTTAAGTTCACCCGTGAAAGATTCTCCTTCCTTTTGAACCTCATCGAAGAAGACTCGACAATCTCCCTCTACAACAGAATGAAGGAACCTATAACAGGAGTCGAAATCACGCAACGTACAATGCAATTGACTCCTCCAGAAGGAGTCGGATCTACTGCGTCGTCGCAACGCGTTGCACGCTGACGTGATGCGCTCTGCAGGAAAACGCTACAATTCGATTCGTGGGAAAGTGTGGGCGACGTAAAACGCTCAGCGTATCACGTCGTGGACGGCACGAAAAATCAGTAACTAGGAAAACCTGCCTTTACACCTGTGGTGCGCGAGAATTTTGGAACAGTGCAGTCTTGGAGACGGACCGTCGCGCCAACCGTCGCGCCATTATATATACAAAGGGCATAGGAATTTCGAGTGCCCTATGGCCCCGAGTGTGTGTGTGTGTGTGTGTGTGTGTGCGCGCGCGCGTGTGTGTGTGTGCGCGCGTGTGTGTGTGTGTGTGCGCGCGCGCGTGCGCGTGTGCGTGTGTGCATGTGTGTGTGTGCGTGCGTGCGTGCGTGCGTGTGTGCGTGTGTGCGTGCGTGTAGGATCTACGGCGTAGAGAAGCTTGTTAAGAAGTGCGACGACTAGATTAATTTTCTCACCTTATATCCGACTAGTGTCTATAGTTCTTGTATATCTATTGTTTCAATTAATAAACTATATATATTATCAATCATCGATTCATCATACTACAATCTTTGGGAACTCCTCCGGGATTAACCAAATAGATAATTTTACCACACACGTATAACGCAAGAAATAACTGTCAGTCATCATACATGTAGGTTTTCCTGGCGACAGGTTTTTGCGCCGTCGACGACGCGATGCAATGAGCGAATTCTCGTTGCCCACTCTGTCCTACGAATTTCGTTATATTGTTTTCCTACAGAGCGTATCACGTCAGCGTGGAACCTGTTGCGTCGATGTAATACAGGGCTAGCGTAAATACTTCATTCATTTTGAAAAGTATTAGACAATATGTGGAAAGAATCACAAACTCACCAGGTTTATACGTCCTTTACAAATGTGCCCCTTTGGCAACAGGATACACGTCCAGACGATAATCGAGCTCGTTCCATACATTTTCATTGTTCACGATATTTTGTCATATTTTTCATGTGTGTAAATGTAATACTTTTGAAAATATAGCCTTTTCAAAGCGAACGAATCATTTGTGTTAGCCCTGCATAATAGATCCGACTGTTTTTGGAGGAGTCGATTACGTCGTACGTTGCGTAATTTTTTCAGCAAATTAATGTTGCGTTGTCTCGGAAAACGTCCCAAAACACTCCTAAAAGAGCACCAGTAAGGTTTTTGGCCGATGAGGACGAACTTTTAATCGAGTTTGTACAGAAGCATGCGATATTGCATGACATGAACGACCCAGGGTTTATAAACAGTATCAAGAAAGACATGTTGTGGAATAATGTTGGAAAAGCATTGAAGAAAGAAGGCGAATTTTCATTTGTAAGCACCTAAAAAGATAAAATAAAGGGGAAAAAACGATCAGCACCGAAATTAAATTAACAACGAAACGTATATTCATTAACATAAACCATAAGCATAACCTTTCACATAAACACTTTTGGAACTTTTCTTCTTCGTCAAGGAGAAATGAGAATGAATGTTCCTTTATTTCTCCCATTTGTGAACACATCACTCACTTGTTTCCTAAATTTCGCATACTCCGTCAGCATGATCTCTTCATCCTGGTCATCGTCCATAATTTCTTTAATTAACATCGCGACCATTACCTTCCTCTGCTTGCATATTGTCTCCATTTTACACGTTATCCTTAGCATGGCCCGTAGCGCTAAAGTCCTGCAGAATCCTGGACACAGTTTACCACAAGTTACATCCAACTTTCTATGACAAAGGACACATAAACCTGCGTTAATAAATCTGGCACGTTAACTAATTGCATCTTCATTTAGTTTGTAATACAATATTATTCCATGTTCGAGTTTCACCAGTTCACCATGCGAGTGTAGTTTATTTTAAGTGATTCATTCAAAACCTTTTTAAAAGTCTGCGTTTCACTGATTCTCTTTTGGTAGAGAGGATTGATGTCGCTATAAGCGAAAGAGCGTGCTAAGCGTACCAAAGTATTTCTAAATTGTTGTGAACTCACTGGTAAGTTCCTTCACACAATGGCCTTTATTCACTATAAACGGACAAGCGTACAAGTGTACGACGCGTGTGAGCGTAATAAGTTTTTTATCCAACGCAATATTGTATTTTTATGGTGTAATAATTAATTCTTCCGCATTTTATAATCTCCCCATTATCCATTTCAATTTTCAATTCTATAATCGGGATCATTATGCATCAAACCAAGCGAGGAAATATATGTATTACACAATATAGTGGAGCTGTTTATTTTGAAAGTGGCATAAGTCGATTTATATTCAAATCGAGATATTCAAGAGTTTGCGTTTCAATAAAATTAAAAATATACGTATAGGATATCAATGTGTTACACCGCTTAAGTGTATCTAAGAGAGTTAAATTTACAATTCCTGTCAAAATAGTAGCAATTATTAAGTAGATTTGTGTTTTCTTACCATAAATGGAGTTAAGCCATTTCCAAAATCAACAACTAGATTTATTAAATATTTTGAAAGAATCTAAGTACTTTCGACATCGTTTAAAATGCTACAAATTGAAAAAACGATACTCAATTTTCTTTATATTTCTTGACAACGTTTCAAAAACACAATTTAAATTTTGTAACTCGTCTTACATTTTTATAAAATTATATCAATACAATATTTTCGAATTTTCTTAACCTGCCCTTAGGTTGTAACGAATCCAAGATTTAAAACTCTACATTCTCATCCATTGATATCTTATAAAAAAATTTAATATACTTCACTTTTTATATAGTTCGCACTTTTCAACATTATGAATAATATATTGGGCTTAGTCCACTTTCAAAGTGATGGTTTTAATTGTTAAACTAATTACGAAAACTTACATGTCCAAAATTATTGTATAAACTCTAACTATACTTAATCGCAGATGTTATGGCAGCTCATTTCAAGTTATACACGTACTTACGGGCAACTCAAAATAATAAACAAATGGACTTAGGCCACTTTCAAAATAAACAGCTCGATTGTATGCTTTCTGATCGGAAATACATTTACACTGTAACTGTGTCCATGTCAATTGGATCTCACGTTGAAACCCTTTCTAAATTTTCTGTCCTACACATCATTTCTTCTTATTTAGAATATATCTGCTTTTTATTTTGCAATTAACTTTGTATCGATCATTAATTGCCTTTATTACGCGAGGGCGCGCCCCAGCAGTGAGCATTCTTTTGGGAATTCCACCGTTGCCACCAATTTCTTCGATTACTCGTTACCCGAGGGCGCGCCCAAGAGGTGTGCGTGTATTGGAGATGTTCGCGCAACAGGAAGCGGGGAAATAAAAGAAAACTTTCTGAATAAAATTTATTCTGGATGAAATGGAAATGTTACACGATGTAGAAAGTTTAGAGAAAACAAAAATGTAAGTGTGATTATAACGCGAATTTACATTTACCATTTGTGATGAGTTTGGAATTTATAAGTGAAGGCTACTAATAATTGACAGCAAAAGTTAATTGTGAAAGAAAATTAACGTACTAGGTCGTTCAAAAATTTTGCGGAGCGCCGTCTATTTGTCAACAATAAAACTAAAACTTCGACGTCATTTTAATATTTCACGTTTCATAAGAAACTCAATCAAAATTTCAATATTTCTTTGCGATATTTTAAATAAAGTTTTGCGTTTCAAAGAGACTTTGTCAGCAACATTTGGAGCGTTTTTTAATTTTTTAAGTCTCTTAAATTAAAGTATTTAGTTTAAAATTTTAGTTGAAAATCTTTAACTTTTAAAGTTACTTTTACAACTATAAATTCGTTTTTAAGTTTTCGTTCCACGAAATTATTCAACAACAGAGATTGTTCTGCCATTTCCAATCACAGGGTATTAATGTCTCCAATGGCGATTTGAATGTTATCTTTTAAGTTCAGCAGGTTTCCTGGTTTGCTGATGTAAGCTTTAGTTTTCAAATTATCTGGACGTGTAATTTCATAAAATCATAACGCGCAGTAGCTGTTAGGATCTTTCGACTTGACGCCATCAGGCTTTTTCCCTTGATAATATTATACTTATTAAGCTATTTAAACGTTGTCTTTCTACGCACGTAGTATTATATTTGGCGGAACCTTTATCGAGCAAATATTATTTAATTTTCGATATAATACAATCATATAAATTTAGGTGTGTGCATTTTACATCTAAACATATCTTCATACCCTTTTTCCCGTGATAATATGATCGTATCCTGTATTTTTACTCGCTAATATTTTACCAGTGATTCAAATGATCTAATCTGCTCCCGAAGTTACAATATACTGTCTTTACTTCATAATACGGATCTCCTTGCTCAAATAGAAGTCGGGCAGATATTATTAACTTTGGCAAATACGAACAGCTTGATCGATTGGAAATTGAATATTAATTAAGATTATTCGCCAGGCATTTGCCTAATCGAAAAGTACTTTCCTGAAACAACTGTTTGCTCGCGATACACACGTCCTAAAATTAGGCGCAGTTCCTTACTTTCATTCAGCTTGTATGACGTGAATTCTGACTGTGATGTACACAGATTATATATGAATCTTCATTATCCCCCTTCTCTTGGGACGCGTATATTTCCAAGAACACGACTGGATATAAATTACGCTTTCGCGACCCCGCAAAATTTCTCATTTAGCCTAATGGCATTCGCGGTAGCTTAAGCGACTTCATTATGAAATAAGTAGGATATGAAATCAGCATACACTTCCTATGCGTGCTCTTTAATATAGATTTTTTTCCCTACATAGTAATTTATCGAAAAGTACTGCAAAGCTTACCAAAGCGTGCACCGAGTCTGGCAGAAGTTTAACTTATTCAAAGATCAAAATTTATGATTTTGTATGTCATTTGCAAAATACAACGTTAATATAATTTGACAGTAATACATATTCGCAGTCTTCCTTTATTTCACTTAGTTTCATAAACGCGCTTTGTGTTGAGGTTTGATGATAAATTATATTACTTTTATATGAAATGTCTTTCGTATACTCTCATATGTGTTAGTGCAAATAATTATTAATTAAGGTACCACTAAAGTTTAGGATACGAGCAGTTTTAGCTTTACCTTGTAAGCCGCAAGATTATGGAGTGTAGTGTTGTTCTGCAATTAGGCATTATCAAAGTGCCGTCAAAGTTGATAGATTAGAACAAATCTTGTACTAACAAAGTTGCGTAACAGTTTGAGTGTTTGACGGCGTGGACTGCGGGTTCTGTTTACACGGTAATTTCTCTAAGTAGAGCAAACGACCTTCTCTTGTTTCATGTCCGATATGTCTAAAATTACGCAGTGCCAATACAGTGCTAAGTACAATTAAAGTACTACTGGGACATTTAATGTTTTTGAACTTTTAGACGATAATTCAAAGGAATCAATTATGCGATGTAAAAAATGATTGTAAATATTTGACTTTATATAGAAATCATTTAAGTTGCCTACCCATACCTGGAAATGTGACCAAAAATTGTTTTAATATCGATACACTACTGTGGTACCAGCTTTGTTCTTAACTGAACTCAGGGTTGTAATATTTTTAGTAATGGCAAAATCTTTTGGTTCATTTATACAATTCTGCATGGTAACAATCTTAATAAAAAATGCACGACAAACAATAGGAATTCGTAAAGCAGCACGTAAACTTGAGCAATCCAATAAAGTTATATCGATTTTTTTACGCGACTCTATTAATTATGGGAAATAATGGGGCGCTACGTGCGTTGCATTGCGGATCAAAACGAGCATTAACAAACGACGATCTGTTGGACTCATTCTGCTGTTTCCAAACTGAACGAAGAAGCTATCGTTATTTCGTCATATCTAAACCACGTGCAAATAAACATACTGTGTATTTTTGTCAGGAAAAATAAGGAAGGAGAATTTAACACTAGAACCACTGGCTGCTTTCAAGACATATTTAGAACATGACATCTAAAAAAAGAGAGAGAGAGCGAAAGGAAATTTCAATGAATCAATATAATGATCCAAAGATTGCATACAAATCATGGAACGTCTCAGAAAATGCATCGTCATAGACCGCTATGATTTTTTGAAGAAATGACCAACCAGTCATTTTCCCTAGTATGTTAGTTCTAGTGTTACAAAAAGGTTATTCCTTTGTTCTGAACAACAAATTTTTAAAATCGCATTTAAGATGTACAAAAATTGGGATGAAATGTAGACTCGACATTTTTTTACATATTTTCAATAATTCTAGAAATATAATCTTTATATTTAAGAAACTTCAAAGATGACATCTGCATCTGGAATTCAAAACATCGTAAAATAGCCTGGCCTGAATATGCGCATGAAAATATGAATAGAAATTAGAATAATGTCAGTTAATCTTAGACTTTCATAAATAAATATGCATAAAAATCAAGAAACCGCAGTATAATTTAAAAAGTTTAACAATGGCTTATTTACATGGCAAGTGTGGTTTGTAGATCAAAAACCAATTAAGAATCTATAAAATATTACGGTACAGATATTTATACAGCATGTTTTTACAAACAATCAGTAATTTTTAAACATTTCGGAATTACAATAAAAACTGCTATTATAGAAAAGAAATTTGTAATTATTTAATTGAAGGGATACAAAATCCCATCGTGGAACAAATATATATAAAAGTTCTTATTATTGAATTTCCTTGCTTCATTATTTAAATTAATATTTTAACATTTCATCGTAATTTAATATAGATATAAATTGTGAATACATTGATATTAGAAAGGTACACCAATAAGATTTGTTTATTACCAATAATTTGTTCATTTGTATATATTATTTAAAACAAATGTTTTTAATTGTTTATACTAATTGTTATTTCTTCTTATTTATCTTATTTATTTCTAATTGTTTCTTTATGGTGTTATTAATGTTTAAAAATCAACACTTAGAATTTCACAACTTTTGAAAATTGTACACATGTTGTAATTATAATCTACATTGTACCTTGTGAAGGAAAGAACACAACAAAACAATCAAGTTGGTATCGAATCACTTGATCTTATATTTACATTTTTTATTTTGATGCAGCTGTGTATTCTAATTGTATTGCAATTTGTAAGTAATAAGTACACTTCATAAACAAAACACCTGACATCTCTTTTTGGTCTCATTCCTTATGAAGTTTTTATGACAAACTAAAAGCAAACACAATATTTATGTCGATTTTTTTTTCTTCTTTTATGAATCAAAAATGCATTAAAAATAAGAAACATGCAACATTTTCTTCATACCTTATACGTATCTATTTAAAGAATTATTGAAAAAGAAAGATTTACTTATTTACAAATATCTTTGTTTTCTGTCTGTATTATTTTATTTAAAAGCTTTCACTGATTTCTGATTATGTAACATTGTATTATTGCGAACAATTGCCACTAAATACTTATTAGACATATTCGGGTTGAACTTTAATTACGACAATTTCCAAGATTGAAATATGTCTAGATCGATTTCGATCGTATCATAATAATAATAATAATAATAATGGTAAAAATAAGATAAAGGTACCAGCAGTTGACACCTTAAGGAATTTTTTGTCTATTCGTTCAGCTAGCTCAGGTTAAGTTCACTATATGAAAAATTTAAGATTAGTAGTCGCTGCACAAACTATTCTTCTATTATATTACGACAAATATTCATTCGTCATGGCGATTGTAAACATTTTTTTTTTCTAAAAGTAAAATTTGATTCAATAGTTGACACCCAGCAAAAACAAAAAATTTAGTAGTTGACAACCTTTTGTTTCAGTTGTTGACATACGGATAAGAACCAATGAATAAACTGGTCTTGGTAATATAAATAACACAAATTTGAAATACTTATATTTCAACCAAGTCTTTAGGGAGTTATATAAAAAAAAATACGCAAAAATCCTAAAAGTCGCGCACGAGTTTGATTAACCGGCCGCTGTGACGCTTCTCAATGGCGGACTATGAGCAGTATTTTGCAATTAAGCCGCGGAATCGCGGCACTATATAGACTAATAACGTTTCATATATTCCAGCTTGTGGTTTTCTTATTTGTTTACTTTTTCTGAAAAAGTGGAAAATACTGGTACAGTGTCAACTACTGGTGCTTTTACCTTAGACGATAATTGTATCTAACAGCATTGAAATCAGAAATGTTGAAAATATATATAACAGTGGATATTGCCATGCCGCTATTGTTACGTATAAGCGATATAACGTTCAAGTAGAAAAAACTGTGATTTTAATTAGCACCAAGCAACATACCTGGTTGGTCCAGCAAACTGGTAAACTCAATAAGGTTTATTAAAAAATTAATCAAGAATTGAAATATTAGAGGTAATGGCGCAAACATAGCTTAAGCATGTCGTTAATCTCTAAAATAACTCGGTCCGCTATTTCTGTCTCTCCACCTTTAACTGTTACTCTAGATTTCCGTACGATATTTTCGCGCGCTCTCGATATTTTTGCACTGACTCTGACCTTCTTCGCGAAGCCAAATCTCTTATCCTCTTTCTCTCGTCACCATATTATCTTTTAAAATAGAAAAAATGTCCTTTAAACAGAAAGTTTTGCATCAGAGTTATTATGTATGACTATTTCGTAACGTAAATCGATCGAAAGGATTGAATCGAGTAGTTGGCACGACACGGATGATGGACAGATTAATAATTCCTCTTCCTCAAAGCTGTGAAATGGTCCTTTTCAGAGCTATGATTACAGTGATACAGTTCTCGATTGAACCACAATATATTTTACATTGGAACAATCGGTTAAGCAATTAATATTCCGAAATCGTTATACGTAATAACTCTGATGCAAAAGTTTCTTCTTAAAGGATATTTCTCGATTTTAAAAGATTTATTTATTTTCTCGATTTAAAAGATAATTCACTCTTCTCCCGCCTTTTTGTACTGGCAATGAGTTATGTTAGGTTCTATAATGCTGTGTTCTTGCGTTTCTATGAATAATACAATTAAATATATCAATGTATTTTATAACGACCGTGTTTATAAATCTATGGGCGGTTTGTAAATCGCGCGCATGGCGATTATAGGATCGATAGATCAGGGCCAGTTCTCCTTGTCTCTTTTGTAGAGGTCACAGAACGATTCATTGATTCACTGTGTACACAAGGAATCGATAATTTGTTCCTTGACCTTTCAAGGACAGCAAAGAGAACTTAGAATATGTCCGTAGCTGTGTCAGGTTAATGGCACCAATTATATTATATTACATATACGTATATATTATATTATATTACATATAGATATATAGATTCTATGATCGACACGCGCGCTATTTACGAATTGCACAGAAATCTATAATCATGGTTATTACATACACATTGGCATATTTAACACGTTATATGCGAGTATATTTTGCCGCGGACTTACGCGTGTAGCGGCGGTTTTTATATGAATTTCGCGAGAGGTTGCTCATTATTCAGTAAAACCGCCATAAATAGAAAACAGCTTCGTTTCTTTGACCGAACTTTTTTTATTTTACACGTAACGACTTGTACATTTTAAAGCTAACCCAAGTAATTCGACAAACTAAGCTCCTAGAAAGAAACAATCCAAACCGTTGCCTAGCAACACAAACACCATACACACTTCCAATGCCCATCGTATATATACGATACCCGCTCTCCAATCAAATCTACTAAATACGTATTTTTACGTTACCCGCGCTCCAGTGATAGACTGCAAAAACGTAAAACTACGCTTCCCGCACGCAATGTGTCAATTGTATTATTTATAGAAATATAGAACTGTAAATAAAATTATAAATAATAATAGAGTTAGAACTATAAATATAAAAGAAATAATTCTTTATAGATTCTAATATAACTTATACTGCTAGTCCAAGAAGGCAGGAAAAGAACGAAATACCTTTTAAAATTGAAAAAATGTCCCTTAAGGAGAAACTTCTGCATCCGAGTTAATATGTATGAGGTTTTTGTAGCATTTTTCCAATTTTAAAGATAATTTATTCTTTTCTTGTCTTCTAGGATTAGGGATAAGATATATTCTATAATGTTGTGTTTGAATGTTTCTATGAATAATACAATTAAATATGTGAATGTGTATTGTAACAACCATAATTAAACATTTCTGCGCAATTTGTAAATAACCTACGGGTCAATGGTAGAGTCTATAAATCTGGACCAATTGATTCCTGCATTTTGACACCACCACGGTCATATTCCAAGTTCCCCTCCCCCCCCCGTGCCTGAAGGGTCCTGGAACAAATTATTGATACCTATTGATTATCAACGTATCATCGTTCTTGACGATGCTAATGATAAATTATCCTTAAATTTTCCAACACTATATTGTACACTTTTTTGCCTCCTTATCCAACCTGTTTTTTGTTTACCTCTTATAACGTTAGAACTACTAATTTTCTATTATTTCATCCATCATACAGGGTGTCGGTGGAAGGAGGAATCGTACAATTTGGAAGTTTCAGGTAAAGCCTACTATAATAAATGTAAGCATTATTTTTGTAAATAGTTTTATTTTTAATATAGTATAACACAGTATAACGCAGCGTATAGTATAACACAGTACTCGTAGCAACTCTTCCAAGCAATGATCACTGTTCTCGATACGTGTAGTACAGCGATATTGGAAATTCTGCTGTACCCTTTCCAATGTGTCCTTGAATAATGGCAGATTTGTCTGTAGTTGAAGTTTGACACAAACATTCTACTACTGATTGGCATTCCCTTTAGAATTGACTCCAGAAATTCAGAGATTCTCTCGATTACTGGTTTGAATGGTTTGAATGATTTGAATGTCTTATGATAACATTTCCGATTCTAGACTTTCTATCTCGAACTACGATTGCGGTCTGAACATTTTCCGGCCCAACCTTTTCAAACCACCTATATATACATATTCGCCTCCTCTTTCACTCGTACCCTTTTCCTATCGTTGATTAAAAACAGTCCATCAAGTAATGGCCTTCGAAGAAAAGTAGGCGACCACTATTGAATATAAATATTGTATGGATAAGGTTTTTTCGTAAGATATTAGAATTATGTACTACGCGTGAGACGCTTAAGGTTAAGAATTTAATCCATTACATGCCAAAGCCAAGTGCAAACCTAAATAATGCACTAATTTATTAATTTCCTACAGTGAGCTAATTAGAGAAAAAATACGTTTGTTGAGTTTGTAACTTTTATAGCAGTCAGCCCAATATTTAGCTATAACAATCAAAACTGAAAGTTCTGCTGCTCAATTAGAAATAATCAAAAAAGCAGGCGTCGCAAAACAAGGACAATGGTTGTTCGTCTTTTTTGTGGACGTTCGTACGTCGAAGGTCGCAGACGTCGCGGATATCCGAACTGCCTTTCGAGTCGAGATATCGCTTCGGGAAGATGGAAGCCCGACGAAACTCAAGCACGAAGCTTGGCGCCGTGCTGCTGGCCTGGACTATCGTGATTGTCGCTCACGCCTAGGGAACACGTACGCCCTTCGCTACGAAATTAATCGCGCGAACCACTAGTTGGGGTGTCAATGGAATCTCGCTTTTTTCGGTATAACAATTGGGTTTGCTACACCTTGTTTCACGGATCGAGATGTTGGAGAATGTTGAGTAGAGTTCACCGCGTGTTGTAAATACGCGATGGTCGTGATATGTGAGAGTCAGTGAGCTAGTCGTCTCGCTACGTTGCTCGATTAGTGTTATGATGGAAGTGTTTTGCTGAGTGTCTATCGCGGAGCGTTGCTGACTTTAGAGTGATATTTTTGAGACGCTTTGATGTTCAAGAAGGATTCAGCCGGGTCTCCTCGGGCGGAGTTTTAGAGGTTTTTTCGTTATTACGTGCCTCCTATTGACTTTCGAAGGTATCTGTACGGCCTCTTTAGAATGATTGGTCGGCTGCACTTTTAGACAAAATGCAGCCTTGCCGGTTGCCAGATTATCCTTCGTTGACCGTTTTTGAAAGTCGAACGTGACTCAAAACAATAGGAGGACAGGTGTGCTGTAGATGGGTGACAGTCGCGTTTAATTTTTTTTTTTTTTTTTTTTTAATTCATTTTTCGGCACCGACTGCTAAGGTCATATGGCCTAGGACCTACTGTTTAAGGTGGATTCC